>CM077795.1:2128610-2286640 GCA_039737535.1 Lagodon rhomboides
AGAAAGAAACCCAGCTGCTGGCCTACAGATGACAGATGCCAGGGTTAGCATGCTCATTAACGCTGGCAAACAAGTTGATGAAGTACAAAATGTATTAGTATGGACACAATTATCTTTTGTGTGCTGTGCAGGTAAAAGAGGAAAAGCAGGAAGTAATCTGAAAGACTACATTTTTGCCAATGCTTGACATATGGACTGACAGCCCTGGCCTTGTCTGTCTAAAAGGGAGGTGTAATATTCCTCCTTTTCCAAACAGCCTCCACTTTTCCTCCTCTGGTAGGCGTCAACATGTGACGTGACGTGAAGTAGGAAGTTGGGCGTGAAGAGAAGCAGGTCGAATCTGTCTCCAAAATAAGAGCTTTACATTGCACCCCATCGGAGTTTAGAACTGGGTTCTTAGCGGGGGGCTTTTAATTTGAAAGCAGCGACCGCTATTAGCTCGCCGCTACAACAACAAGTGGACAACCAAGACAGCTACAGAGAGCGAGGAGACGCTAGCATCTCCCGGATCTCAGCGGCTTTCCAGCTGCTCATCTTCGTGGATGAAGTGACGAACTGACTGCTGTGATCAGCTGTTTCCTGGTTTTAAAACTCCCGGCTGTGGGTGCGCAGCAGTGCACGTCATCCACACCTCCGCCCATCTCAGCATTTGCCACCACATTGCCGCCTCGGATTTACAGCAATGGAGGCACAAATAAGTGTAACGTTACCCTCCGAGGGGCAAAACTGGAGGAACAAAACAGACCACCAATTTGCCGCCTTCTGTCTAAATCTGCAGAGCGAGCCGCCAAAAGGACGGCAAATTGGCGGCTTACTGCCCAGAATAAAAACGGCTACAGTCGCAAGCAAGAAGGCTGCCAAGCCAGTGACCACAGTTCGATACTGCATTTCAACATTTGCCAGGTGTGTTTGTGGCGACCCAAGTAGGTATTTTAAGCCCAAACTGTATCTTTTCCTAACCCTAACTAAGACCATAAGCACGGCATTGCCACAATGAAACATTTGAAATTGGACCTAAACAAACAACATATCTGTGGTTTGCAGAGACGCTTTGGGACGATCCCAAAAACACTGGTAGCACATGTCCCTACAGTCCAGATGCAAACCTACACCTTGCTTTGGTCTGTTAGAGAGGAGCACCCAGAGCATTAGCAGCAGGCTAACAACTAAATGCTAAAGTCATTTCTTTCTGTCCATCTCCCGTCAACGTGCTCCGTCTTGTAGTTCTGATACTTCTTTGGATGTTATGTCAGTCGTCCTTCATTACTGTTTGCTCAGACGTGCTGCTGCATGCAGCGCACATTAAACAGTGAAAGTTATCGGGTCATGTGGTTTAATACAGTTTGATATGTGACATACTTCAGGTTTGGGCTGATCTGAAATCCTCTCCTCGTCCTCGTCCTTTAACTTCACCACATTTGTTCCCTGACTGAGATGTGCGTTCCCTCTGTGATCCCTCAGAGAGCCTCTGAACTGCTGGTCTTGATTACGCTAAAGGTTCATGACGTTTCTAACAGCCTTGCCTACCAGCTGTCGCCTCTGGGACCTGTGTTTGATTTCATTCATCTCATTGCATCTTTTCATTTAATTCAACGCGGCCGAGCTTCCATTTAAAGGAACGTGTCCTTGAGCTGCGTCTTTACCTCTTGTCTCTGCCAGCAAATTCTCGGAGGCGTTTTTGACGGCAACTTCCAACATTACTTAAGTGCCTGTGCTGAACGCTGAGGGGCCGAGGCTCTTGATCACTTTTATAGCGTCTGTTTGACTCTTCTGCTCCCTTGAGGAATGAAAAAAAAGAAAAGGATGGAAGAAATATTGCCCTGCTATGGTTGGATGACACCATTACAGTGCTGTAAAGGTTGTAATGTTGAACTATCATGAAGTATTAAGAATCTGTGAGGGACTCTGACCTTATTTTGAGGAGTCACAATCAATTGGCTTACGTGAATCACTAATGTTATTGATTCAGGTACGAGCAGTGTCTATTTCGGAGCACTCTCTGCCTCTGAAGGACCCTGCTGAGGCTGTGATCAGCTGCTTTGAAGCCAGTAGTGTCTCGCTGAAGACTTGTTTGTGCAGAGGTTTTCTATAAGCTGTTGAGAAAGTTTCAAGAAGTTGACTGTGCTTTGATTCAACAGAACTAACATGTGCAGCTAGCAAGACTCAGCTAATGTTGGACTCTTGTTTTTAAAGACATTATTGTCACAATAACACATTCTGTCATTGACTTCGTCGTGCCGAACACATGCTGTCAACGTTACCAAACAAAAACAGCTCACGCTTGTTCTTACTTAACATCCACTCACCTTACTCTACGAAATTAAAGTCCTGGGGCTCTTCTTCATGTCTCCATAGGAGAACCATGCTTGGTTCCTGTTACCTTTTCACAAAGGCCCCACTGGGAACCCTTTCAGAGGGCTCCACCTAAAACCGAACTTGACTGGTTATACCTAGAACCATCTGTGAAGGTTCCACAGGGAACCCATCCTACAGTGTGATGGTTCCACCCAGGGGCCTCTGTGGGGGTCTTCTAACAAAACCCAGTTGGAAACTGATAGAACCCTAAACAATACATTTAAAAATTGGGAAAACATTTGAATAATGGAGGGTGATAATGTTTCAACATTCATGTTTTCAACAGTACTTTAAGAACTCTTTCTTGCGGGTTAAAAAGGGTTCTTTAGATGAAAATGTCTTAATGGAAACCTTGGTCTTACAAAGAACCCTTGAAAAACTGGGTTCTTCTGAAGCAAATGGTTCTGGGTAGAACAGCCCTTCACAGAGAACCCTCATTTCTAAGAGTGTATGAACCTGAAGTCTGAAAATAGTCTTTATTCGTGCTCCAAGTTTTAAAAACTTCAAAAAATGTGCCAGTGCCAGTACATTTATAGGCTTCATCACATTTTATGGCTTCCTAAAAGCCCAAATACTAACTCTTAACCTCTCCTCCCCTCTTCTCTTCTGCAAACAAACCCTTTACTTCCCTTCACATCCTCCTCTTCCTCCATCCTCTTCTTCCTCCCTCCTCTTCTTCCTTCACCATCTCCCCGAGCAGAGCAGCGACCTACACTCCTCCGACTGTGAAGTGCTTTATCTCATCAGGAAATGGAGCATTTATTACTTCGAGTGAGACTGCTCCATTCAAGTCATAAAAACACTTCGTCACCTTGTTTCTTTAAAGGTTTAATAAAAACAGACACTCTTTGAATAGATAGACTGATTCATGTCAATAAGCCACGCTGTAATTATACACTCTGCAGGGGCAGGTGAGATCTGGATTAGCTGCAAAAGACGGGGTTAAAAGCATCTAAATAAAAAGTTCTATTTCCCTAAAGGAGAAAAACAAAGTGTTATGGTTTGAATGGCAGCTGCCCGACGACAAGGACAAAACAAAGACGTTGAATTTCCCAGGGCCTCGAGGACCGAGGGCTGAAGGGAACTCTGTAAACTCCGGTGTTAAGGAGCAAAGTTTCACCGTCTTGTTATGATTCTATGTTTTATTCATGCACACACTCTGGTGCCTCTCGCTGCCATGTGCAGGTTGTGCACACGCTCTAACATCGGTATGCCCGGTGAGTCCGGCTTCTTTCCGCTCCTCATTATCATACTGTCATAATAATGACGTATGGACTTTCAGGTCACATCAGCTTGCTGTTCTACCAGCCTTTGTTCTGGTGGAATATTTTATGGTGTTGTCACCGAAAAATTATATTTGGCCTCCGCAGTTGAAGTGTGTGTGTGTATTTTTTCCTCTTTGCACATCAACACTGGAAAACCTAATTAGGGTTAGTGTTGGACACACAGGTCATAATAAATAATAAATAAAGAAATTAAAAGTCACAGTGAAATAGTTTGAACATGTGTAAGTCACTGGAGGCTCTGGGACTTGCTTGGATTTGCAGCCATGTTTGTGTCGACGGGGTGTTTTTAACCGTGGAAGCATTTAAAAAGTGGGTGGTACAATTTAAACAGAGGTTTGGGGATCCTCCCCATTGTTCCTTCTTCACCTCTTCATCTCATCCTTTTCTTTCTCTCCCTCCATTTTTGTCTCTCGTTTCCCTTCTTCCTACACAGTTTACTCTCTTCGTCTGACTCATCTTAACTCGGCTGCCGGGCATCTTGAACAAAACCAGGTTTTTTAAGCCAAAACATGATCTTTTCTTAACACCAGACCACAAAGCACAGCAATGTGACAACATCAAATCAAAAGTTGAACCTAAAGAAATGTAAAGTTGATGATTAGATTGAGATTAAAGCAACACATATGACTCTTTGGACTAAATGAGTCCCAAACTGCAATACCCCGACACATCCAGCAGGAAAATCACTTTGGTGAGAGTTAAAGTCCTTTCCACATCAAGGGAAGGTTCTATTATTAACTACTTATATGTGGTTTTCAGCTTTAGACCTCTTTCAGATCAAAATGAATTGTAAGTGCATGTAATACATGTGGCAGCTGAGCTCAGACGTCCTCCTGCAGAGCGCTCTGTCAGGAGCTCACATTCATGTGTGATGAAGTCTCCTCTGATTGAATTAAAGATGAGGTCTGTCTCGATCTTTCCTTTCAGTCACTTAATGTGGTTTAACAGAGCTGGAACCCAAAACTCTCCTCACACGAGGAGGCGGCTGGTTGTCACGAACGTCAGCTTCAACATCTGTAAACACCTGGAACACCTGAACTCTTCCACCCATCTGCTGCTATCAGCGCAGGTTGTGCTGCAGACTGTGCGACTGTGTGCAGCTGCTGCCATGTTTCTGCTGCAGCGTTCGCTCTGTTCTCACGAGCACCTGTCTCCTCTTTGCCTCCTTTCATTTTAACGTAATGATTTATGCCCAAACCTCCTGAGGCTTAGCCGGCGTGTCCTACTTTAGACCGAGCAAAGATTTGGGAAGGAATTAAATAATAATTCACTGCAGTTATTACTCCTTCAAATAAATTGCTCTCCTGACCAGCCTCTCCCCTCGGCAACACCTTATACATAATATTACACAGCGTACATGCGTGGTGTCGCCCTGAGATTACACACCGTGAATTAAAAATATCTCACTGAGGTGTTTCAGTCAGGTTGGTAATAAATCATACCGACTATTCATAAGACTGTGGCATGCAACCAATATTTTAAACCACGCTGTAAAAGAAATATTTGGAACAAAACGGCAAGATCCTGTCAGCAGGTTGTGCCAAAAAATACTGACAAATGTCTTGTAAAGGTAAAAACACAGTAATTTTAAATTAAACTGCAGAATCAATACTTCTTTTCATGTTGTCACTAATTTTATATGTTAATATTATATATTTATAATTGTGATTCTTCACAGTTACAGATTGTCACGTTATTTTACATCAGACATGTAAATTCACAGTCTATTTTTGTAATCTCATGGATATTTTGTGTATTTACAAAAGGGGGAAAAGTTTAAAATAAACAGAAATAAAATAGTTTATTTATTTGTATTTTTTTTTTTCTTTTCACCTGAACATTTAACTGTCCCACCCCCTATAAAGGTTCACTTAAGTTAAATTAATTAGTTTAACTTGCATTTGGGCGGATTTAGAAGAACAAGGTATTTACAGGTAATTATTCAGATAAACATCTGCAGTCGTCAGCAGCAGAGATTTCTGCCGTCTGCAGTTTTCCAAGGTTTTCACGCACAGCCGCTGCCTTTCTATCATTATTAATTCAAAACTTAAAACACACGGGGATGTAATGATAGTTTACCGTCATGGTTTTAAACAAAATCTCCAAACCCCTCCGCTGCGTAACCAAAATAGATTCGGTCTCTGTTCGGCCTTTTTATAGACGCAGTTTCAGCCTCCTCTAAAAGGTAGATTTAAAATCACCCACTGATGAAACGGTGCTTAAAATGTTGTATATTAACGAGATATTCTGTATGTTTTCTTGAGAAGAGGCCTGACTTCACCTCTTCGCTCATTAAACCATGAAACTGTCTTAGAAACGGTTAAAGAGGTTAAGAATTTGGGTCATTCGAAAGATTGTTTGTGTTCGTTTGTGAATAAAACGCTGCTAATTAGAAATAATACAAACTAAAACCTAATCACCTGCCTGTCTCAATAGTAAACGAGGATGGAGTTTTCCCTCGTGTCCTCGGCTTGTTGTTATTGAGCCAAGGTCACCGAGCGAGCGAGCACATCCTCAGCTCGTCCGCCTCGCTTGAATCTTTCAACATATTCCTGTAACGGTTTTCATCAGTAAATCCAGAGAAAATTGCTTTTTTTCTTCGATGAATAAGGATTTCAAGTCCCACTTTCTCTCTGTTGAACTGAACACTCTGTGCTCCGTGCACGGGATTAAATCAGTTTCAGAAAGTGTCCTGCAGATGTTTTCTCATTATAATTCAGGTATTTACAGCAGGTAGCCGCCCTAAAGGCAGCATAGTGTTAGCTCAACAGTTCCAAGGCAGAAATGTTTAAAAGTAAAGCTATAGGCTGAAAAAAAGGTGAATTTACGAATGCAACCTTTTTCCGGAGACCAGGACGAAGGTCTAATAAGTATAAATAATCTTAATTAGATCAAATAATTGGGGCTTGTTTATTCTCTTACCATATTGATGTTGCTTCACTAACTGCTGGCCCACAGGGAAAACTTCTGCTGTTCCAGATGGCCGGTCCGGTCCTGCTGATTGGGTAATTACACCTTGATATGCTGCCAGTCACGACCAATTCAACGACTAATTTATCACTAAGAAACTGAATCCATTAAATTCAATAAATCACAAAATAAAAGTACCCGCTGTCTCTTAACCTTGGAGAGGAGGAATACATTAATAAAAACACAACAGCGTGTTCTGACCATGAGACACGGCGATTCATTTAGTCCGGTGTGGTGGACACGAGTCAAGGACCGGTGATGCAACCTGTTTGAGCACTGTTGCACTCTGGGATCTCCACTCTTCAGGAAACAGATCACTGAGCGAAGCAGCAAACTTTTTCTTTGAAATTTTTTACACTGTTTCTCTATAAAGGCCAAATAAAGCAACATTTCTTGTACCTGACAAGTTTCGGCTACCTTGCCTCTGCAGCCTTCATCAGAGGTGTCACGTGATGTTGGTGTGACGTCGTCTGAGATGTGTTAAGGCCGCCACACACCGGCTCCGACCTCGGACGTCTGAAGTGTTTGGAGAGAGTCGGACGAGTTCGGGAGCTGTTCTGTTCGGTGTGTTCAGCTGCGTCTGATCCGACTGAACATGTTCAGTCGGCCGTCTGAGGTTGGACGCCGTCGGATACTCTGATTGGTTGTTAGCTGGCTGTTCAGTGACCATTCTGATTGGCGGTGTGCCAGCGAATCAGCGCGGCGTGTGGGAGGGGCGGCGGAAGTGACGATGGTAAACAAACCACATAAACAGAGACGGCACAGAGTTACAAACAACACTTCGCCGTTCGTTATTTTGGGGATAAACCAACGTATGTTTGGAAGCCATGGCTGTGTGGACCGAGGACTTTGAGGAGCAGCTGGCTGCCCTGGTGGAAGAGAGACCACCGTAATACGACATCACGCAAGTAATGCTGAGCTAACACTGTGTGTGCTTTGTTCTGATAAGCTACGGTCCGCACTCCGTTCTGTCATTTCCTGTTTTCATGTTTTTGGGTGACTGGCACGAGACTAGCGCCACCCGATGTTTAGGAGACTTATTGCAGAACGTATACGCTGCTGTGTAGCCGGGGCGGTGTGTTTCAATGTGACTTTTCTACCGAACAGATCCGACGGAGTGGTCGGATATATGGAGTTTTCAGCCGGGGGCGGCCCTGCAGGACTGTGTCCCAGGTGTGGGATAGTTGGTAGGCTCCCTCATCCCGGTTGACAGTCTTCGGTGCCCGCTTCCTGATTTCAACCGCCTCTTTGACCCACCGATAGAATTTGTTGCTTTCTGTTCTGATGACCTTGGCTGCATCCCAGTTCATTAGATGGTTGTCAAAACATATTGTGGTAAATCTTGCGATACTCTGAAGCATGTGATGGAAGATGTTCGAAGGTTAGGTCCATAAAGGAGAATGGCCACATGACGAGGTTGGCTCTATAAAGGAGAGGGTCTTCAGGACAAAGGTTAGGTCTTTTATAGAGATGAGCCCCCTTTGGACTTGTTTTACAGAGTTTAACGAACTTTAACTATATGCTACATTCTGGGTTAGAGGAGATGATATAATGGTAGGTGGGCTTTACGCCTTGGGAATTGATAAGGTATTGACTATAAAAAGTGTGGTCTGTGAGAAGATCGGGAAGAGATCCACATTGGCTTCGGATCCTCTCACAGGCAATTTTTGGTGCTTGTTCAGATGCTGTACTTCTTGTAATAAACCTTTTTGTGTACAACTAAGTCAGTGTCGGCGGAGACTCCTTCATCTTCTTCACAGCATCGCTACAGAATAAACGACAATATCTAGCACTTGTTTCTCCCCTTGGTGGGTTTTCCATCCCACCACATCAGGTGGGATGGAAAACTCCATATAACACATCTCAGACGACGTCACACCAACATCACGTGACATCATTTGGCCTTTATAGAGAAACAGAGTAAAAAATTCAGTAGGCCTAATGAACCTCTTCAGTATTTTTCTTTGAAATGTTTGAAAGAGATGTCAGTAGAGAGCCGGACGGTAGAGTCGGGATCTAAAATGTTAGACTAGAATAAAATCAGAATATCCTTTTGTGGATTTAAGTTTGACAGTCAGTTGCCCCAAAGGAATAAACTGCAGCCGTGTTGTGATTGATTCCAAAACTTTTATTTGTTTGAATCATCTACACCTCCTCGGATTAAAGATTAAAAAAGATTAAAACACATAAAATAATAATGGAATTGGCCTTCATAAGCAGCGTTATCATAGCGAGCTAATAGAGCTCGGTTTAATGCCTCACAACAGCAGCGTGTCGATAGCAGGGGATTGTAAATGAAGCACTCTGCAGTTTTAATTGGTTTCTTTAGATGCAGCCATCCAGAACCAGCCAGTGGCCTCGCTGCTGTATTCACAGAATAATATTTTCTCTTTGTTGATGTGATAAATATTCACGTCCTTTAAAACTCTCAGCGCAGACGAGGCTTAATTACAGTAGTCACAAGTTTCATCACTGCGAGTATGAATCTCCGAGAGCATCCGTTGTGTCAGTGTTCCTTCTGAAGTGCAGCACTCAGCAGAGAGGAAATAAAACCAGGCTCATGTTCAACCTTTCCAAAGTTTTGTTCTTTGAAATGTGTTTCTCTGTTTTTCTGTCTGACGTCACAACAGTTGTAGTACTTTTCCTCCCCTCATTTTTCATTGCAGATAGTTTTAATGAGCACTGGCAAGTTTGTTTCATGGGAGTCTCGTTTAAGAGAAGTGCAAACTTTTTAAAATAAAGCAGAAGTTAGTGAAAACATTTTGGTTTGAATGGTGGTGCCGGGTCCCGTCTGCAGAATCAGACAGCCATTTATTGAAGGAAATATTATGATCCAGGTTTTGTATCCTCATATTTTGTGCCACCTGTCGACCTAATTTAACATCAACCCTGTTTTGTTGCTTGTCTCATTCTCGTTTGCAGCTCAGTCGCCAGAGTAAAATGTTCACAGTTAACTTTTCTGCAAACCACTGATACTTTCACCAAGCCAGTGACCGCAGTTCAGGACTGAGTTTCAACATCTGTAAGCACGACACCACTGAATATTTTTAAGGAATCCTTGGGACGATTCTCAGCTGTGTTTCTGGTGACGAAAATCTGATAACTTTGACGAAAAGTCGACACATCTCAAGCTGCATTTGTGGTGAGCAAGACGGCTACTTTAGGTCAAAACAAGATCTTTATTTCCAGCCCTAACCAAGTGTTTGGACGGTGGTGTTGAGACTGTGGGTGCACACAATACTAATTCCCTCATAGTTTCCCTCAAGCTCACACTCGATATCAATGAAAGCAGAATCATTACAGAGTGGATGATGCTTTAAATCCACAGCGATTCTGGAGGACGTCTTCATCGCGGACACACTGAGACCTTGGGATTCTGTATCTGTGATGAACAGAATGTGACCTGATGACCTCGAACGAGACAAAAAGCCGAACAGAGAGTCGTCCTCGCTCCTTCAGCCTGCACGCATATCAGCACGTACTCAACACCGCTTCACAAGCTGATGAACATGACTCTTATGAATAATTGTAGATGGTTGAAGAGGCTTTGCTGTTTGTCCCACACACTTGACCTTTCCTCTCCTGATCAGTATAGATTGCTGTAGATAACAGAGGAGAAGCGGCTCCAGCAGCTCAGTGGAGGGTGAAGTTGGTGTCGATCTTAAAGCTGAGGTCGATGCAGCTGAACGAACACTGAAGATGTCTTCTGCAGTTTCCTTTCTGTTTTAGAACACAAACAGTAACTCGGTGTCAGATCGTTCATATTCTGTATGGATTAATAATCATCACATTTGTCTTTCTGTGAATCTTTTTTATTTACATATCGACTAATATTCAATCCATATGGCTCCTCGTATTAAAACCATACGTGTTATTTTTAGGCCTGTCCTCTGGAGACGGAAAAGTTTCTACCTAAAACTGTCGCACCAGCCTTTCACCACCAGCCACACAAAAACAAGTTAACCGAGGACTTTGTTTTGTACTTGGATGCACAAATAAGAGCTCTCCTCCTCAAAGTGCTGTCAGAGCGGCTTTTTTTGGCTTGATGATTTATTGTCTCAGAGACTTTTACTCTCTCCGGAGCATCTCTCTCTCTCTGTATCGCTAACTGGAGCTTCCCAAAGCCGAGACGTTCACCATGCATTCCCACAGCTGGCACTTTATTACCTTTGTGGCGGATAGTTATAGCTTATCTTAATGAACAGAAATCTGCGCCAAGTGCAACTTAACGATGTGATAATGAGAGAATAATGTACTTACAGATCAGAATCGGACAGATTTTATCAGCCACACTGCAGTAAAAAATAGTAGCTTGGCTTAATGGATTGAGCAAACTGGAACCACTTAGCTCATATTGTTGTGTTATGTTTTGTTTTGTGAAGCCTGGTAGAGCGAGAATACACTGAAACTGACACTTCACTCAGTCTCCTAATTTATCTTGTAAACCAGCGATGCTCTCTGTGAAGTTATTTTGCCCCAAACTTGATTTAAAGTGTATTTAATTTCTTCCTTGCCAGTATATCATTATAAACAGACGCACAACAAAATTAGGAACACAGACTGAAACTCATCTGCATTTTTCTTGCCACAGACGAATGAAAATTGTCTGAAGGTCTCCTTAAAAATATCCAGTGTTGTCACGCTTATAAATGCTAAAATGCTGTTGTGACTTGTCAGAAATATCCAGTGATATCTCACAGCATCGTCACCTGTAACTTCTCCACCATCCCCTCTACTTCCCGATATGAAAGTCCGGTCATATACATGTAACGTGAACGTGATATGACGTAAATTGTGTAAATGTCAGTACGGTACGTAGTAGGGCTGTCAACGAATATTCTAAATTCGAATATATATTCGAATATTTAAAAAAACGGAGATTCGATTGTGATAATTAATATTCGACTGTGGAAAAAAAACACATCAGCTGCTGCTTTGTGAGTGGGCGCACTGCATGATGGGTCAGGGACAGGTCACAGGAGTCGCACTTGCACAGCGTCACTGCTGAAAGTGAGATGCGACAAAAGCCGCGGCAGAGGCAGATGGCAGAGAGAAAAACGAAATGGCAGAAAGTTCAGAGCCCAACTTGGCAGCAGAGAGAGAGGTTTGGACTCCAAGCAACCTAAAAAGCCCCGTTTGGAAATACTTCGGATCCTGGTCAGTAGACGGCAAAAATGCGGAGCCTCGAGATAAAGTTGTATGCAAGCTGTGTTAGCTACAGTTAGCTTACCATTCCACCGCTAGCAACATAAGCCATTAGTTCATTTACTTATTTTGTAATGTGTAGGTATGTTTTCAAAGACATGTTAAAACTGAAATAAAAATACCTATACAGGTAGTTATGTCTCGTTGTATTAGTTTGTCCTCCTGTTATTGACATAATGCGCAAATATAGATATTCGAATGGTTCGAACCTATGTGTTTTTTTAGAGGGAATATTCGAACGTAATTTTGGAGCAAATTTGACAGCCCTAGTACGTAGGCCCATGCTGGCATCTGGGCTGTTTTATCTATAATGTCCTCTAAATGCTCTGACAACATGCTGTGTTTGTCTTTAAATACAGTGTATTGCTAATTCTCTATTTGTAATATCTCAGGTGTAAACAGGAGCAAACCTCGGTGGAGTGATTTTCCCTCCTCGCTAACCAGCTTACCGCGGCTTCGTCGGCACAGTAGATCCTAAGAAAAACAATAGTCCAAGCCTTTGTTGATTTTCGGCTTTGCTCGGCCATGTGAGTCCATACGTCAGCCCTGTCATGGGATCAAGTGCCGGCTGAACTGATATCGACAGTGCAGACGGACGGCTCATTGGAAAACAATACACACAAAGATTGGCAATCGTTAAAAAGCGACGGGGGATTCCTGCTGTGGTCTGAAACGCTGAGTGTGTGGACAGCAGGAGGTGTTGTTGGTCAGAGTGTGATTAGACATTAAGTGATGTCTTAACAACAGATAATGGAGATTAGTCTCTCTCAACTCCCTTTTCTACATTTTAACGATGTGAATTAATAATATTACAGTGTTTGTCGGGTCAGAAATGATTGTTTTGTTTATGTCTGTGTAAATATTCTGACATAACAGCACTGGTGTCAGATGGTTTCTGTGTTTCCTCAGCATCAACAGTCTTGGTTGGTGCTAGTTTGTGAAAAAACAAGTAAAACAAAACAGAATAATTGGCGTTTTCTGCAGCACCCAGCAGACAGAAGTGCCCAGAGTTGGCACAGTTAACGAAGATGTTTCAAACAACTGCGGTGTTGTGACATGAATACATGACAGGAGGAGATGGAATGTCACATTTAGTGGCTAAATGTTATCAGTGACACCTTTAAATAATACAGAATACATGTGAAATTGCAGTGAACGCTGCGTATCAGCAGACAAGAACCTCCAAGTGCTGTAATTTAGAAATGGGGAACGAGCCAGAAAAAGTGTGACGGATGACAAAGATGTGCCGGCCAAGAATCCAGTCAGGACACTCTCTCCCGGTCCTTCCCCGTATCCGTCTCAATAAAGAAATAAATAATACCTGACGAGTGCAGATTGTCCATTTTCCACAAAGGAAAAAAAACAGACAAAGAGCGGGTCTGGAATGTTAATCAGAACAAGTCTCGACTCTTTAAAAGGGCACAGAAGCCCACAAGGACGTACGCGAATGACTAATACGACCGGCTAATACTGTCATCTGTCTCTCTCCTCACCGTCTCATCTTTTATGTTTACTTGTGTGTGTGTTTATGCGTCTGTGTCGGCATGTACGCGAGCGCGACAGACTAATTCGGCATGCAGATGTGGTCGAGGAGCGGCCGCAGTCGCCGGGGAGACGTGAATCACTTAGCAGCCGACCACTGCGGCGAGACGGGAGGAGGCGAGAGAGAGAGGGAGGCAAAATTAAGGACTGAAGAGATGAAGAAACCAAAGCTGGACTGAAAAGGGTGTTGATTAAAGGGAGAGAGAGAGGGATGAAAGGATGTATGAAAGGAAGAGGAAGTTAATGACAGAAGAGAGAACAAAGAGAGAATAAAACGCTACATGACTTTCTGACTGTCGCAGACGGCCTCTTTCCTCCGTCGCACCTCTGAGTTGAGAATCCGGTGTTTGCTGAGGTCACGGCAGATTGCTTCAGAAGTCTGAGAAGCACTTACTGGCTGTGCACAGATGATTGTTACGTACCCGGGCAGAGACTGTGAAAACACATCACTTCAGATGTTTGTTTAGCGGCGAATGGACTGACCGGATGACAAAAAAACCATTACCTTCAGCGCCACCATGGAGGAAATATTCAACGTGCCAGGCTATTTCTTGGTTCAGTAATCGCGCATACGAGCGACACAAAGGTGGATGACACTTGATGATGTCCCCGGCGTCGTTATTTGACCTGCCAGAAAGAGCCTGCAGCGACGCATCGGCTACGATGATCACATTTTTGAGCCTTTGATGGAGGCTGTGGTGCCGACAGTCTAATGCTGTGATGTTGTGTTTTAGATACTCTCCGCTTTTTGTCAGAACTTCACCGTGCTTTGATTCACTTTCCTTTGATACCAAGATGATACTGATTGTTTAAGGCCTGTATAGAAATGTGTGGGTGAGGAGAAGAAAGAGTGAGACAAAGAGAGAACAAACAGGAAGAAAGGAAAAAGAAGTGAGGTGGGAGGATGACAGCAAGCTGAAAAGAGAGGATGAAAGGATGGAGAGATGACAAAATAAATGCTAAATGCTTTGAAATAAATCAAAAGGTTATATTTTGTGTCTGTGAGTGCAGACAGAACTTTTTAATGAGTTCAGTGGGCCAATCAGGTTCCAGCAACTAGAGCCGACTTCACTCCTCCTCAGTCCGAGACATAAAACCGCCTCACACAAAAAAACAACCACAAAGCAGATTTACTCCTTAAAAACAATGCCATCATGGATTTACGACACATGTTCAGACTCAGAGATGCGATGGAGTCGGCCAGTGGAGGTATTTTTCAGTTCAAGTCCTCAGAACGCAGCAGATGTGAAAGTCTTTCTTGTCAAAGTCATCCTTCTTCACTGAACGACGTCGAGGAACGTCACTGTGATCAACACCAATTTCTCCCACACCTTCTCAAAAAGGACAGTCCAACTCATGCAACCACACACACACACACACACACACACACAGATACACGACGCTAGCAAGAGCTGAACTGCAGCAAAGCTACGCTAACAAAATGTAGGATAGAAATGCAGGCAAACAAATTAAATGTACTGCTTCTGAGTTACAGTAGAGAAGCTATGGTAAAATAAAAATGAGAAATAATTTCTATCTTTTATGGTCCCAAATTTGTTTATTGTTTCAGTAGTTAACTATACAAAAAAAGGAGAAGATTTATACTACTACTTAAGAATACTTAGTAACCCTTTCTTTTACAGTCCCCTAATTACCAGGTATTTAACTGATAAAATGGTAATAACAAAGTAAATACAATGAAACTGTGGCATTTACCTGGTAACTACATGGTAAATTATAGTGTGTTATTGGGTAATTACTGCTGGTAATAAGCAGGAAGCTACAGTCCCCTAATTACTAGCTATTTACCCAGTTAATATATGGTAACAAAAATGTGTTACTAGGCATTAAATTTACTTTCTTATTAACACTTCTGTGTTACCATGAATTTACCAGGTAAATCCTGATATCTAATCGACTAAATAGGTTGATTGCCTGTGATTCCCAAAACAACATGACTGCAGTCGTAAGGTCGGAGTTGGTTGGTCTTTAGACAAGAAACGTACTTGGTAAGGTTTAGGAAAACACTGTGGTTTGGTTTAAATTAATAACTTAAACTAAATGTACCTACGTAAGTTACGTTAAGTACCTGAAGTGACTAAACTAGGTTAGTACGTTAACATAACTCACCCTTTGCCGCCTCACAACAAACATCAACAAGCTTCTCTCACAATCGATCTATAAGGTTGTTGTCCTGATGAGGATGTGCTGAATCTGAATGTAGTTGGATATTTTTAAGAAGACCTTCCAGCTGTCTGTGTGGCAACAAAAACGTGATATTTTTGATGATTAGTCACGACATCTTGAGCCATGTTTGTGGTGACCAGAACAGGTATTTTAAGCCAAAAAATGATCCTTTCCAAACCCTAACCAAGTGTTTTCTGTGCCTAAACTAACCAGATCATAAGCACAGCATCGTCACAACATGCAAAAGAAAACTGAACCGAAGGAACAACAGCTTATAGAGAGAAAACAGTTTGCAGATTAATGTAAACACGTCAGAGTGACAGATGTGAGTGAAAGGGGATGACAGGTTGAAGAAATGGATGGAACAGCGTTTACTGACACCTGAGCTACATCGACATCATGCCAGGCTCTTCTCAGAGGGTCGTCCCGCGGTGCCTTTCTCTATAACTATCAATCTTCCCTGTCGAACATGTCAACCTATAACCTTTACCCCAGACTACACTGTTGCTCTCTCCGTAACGTCGTGTTGCTTAAATTAATCATCCGAGATCGTTGTTACACGAGTAGGACTTTTAACAACTCGCAGCCAATGAAAAGACTGTAAAGTTTGTCATCAAGGTGCCATCTATCCATCACATTATGCTAATGAGAGATCAGGGTTTCCCTCCAATGAGAAACATTCTCTCCACAGTCGTAATTTGCTCTCTTATTACCATACAAATTGTTTCCGCTGTGCTTACGGCAGTACATTGTTATTCCTCGCCTTGTATACACGTTGGTTCAGTCACGATTGCTCTCCGTGATTAGTGTAAACATCTTCAGGTGGCTCGACATTATAGACGTAATAGTTTGAATAAGCAGGTTTACTTCAGGGTAAAGGACATTATCAAGGTGTGTGTGTAGGTTGTCAATTTTGCCCTAAAGCTTCCCACATTTCTCTGACGGCGTCTTTATCCTTACTCGCTAAGATTGACGGAGAAAAAGGTTTGCTGAAGGTGAAACTCCTCTGTTATTAGAGGAAAAGCTTCTTAACTCTGGGAGTTTCATGACCCCTTTTTGTGACCCGCTGTCACACCTGTACATAATCCTGGATTACAAATGTTTGAACTGTTCAGCTCAGATGGGAAAAAGTCGGCAGTCAGTTTGGCTGATCTGAGGAAAAGGAAAAACCTGAGCATTACTTTTAGGTTAGGATTAGGTTTTTATATCCGATACTACAGCGTGATGCTGGTTGTTTAATGCAAACTAGCTAAAAAACTAAATAACTTGAGCATCTTATAAGCATCATGGGTATTGTGGTGATGTCATTGAGTTCTTGGAATCAATATTTAATTGACTTTTTTGTCCAGAGAGACAAACGCATGTCCCCCGTCTGTGAAGCCGGACCAACTAAAAGATAGCATCTGATTGGGTACTTTTGTCTCAGTCTCATGCCTGTTAAGACTGCTAATACACTTTCAATCAGTTTCTCTATTCCCTGCTCTCGTCTGGCCAATCCCAGATAACCAATCGAACCTCCATCTGAGCCTCGCAGGGATCAGCCAAACAGGGGGGACAAAAGCATCGCTAAGTATCCCGCCATCGATGCAGTTTTCTTTTACTCCCTGTTAAATAGAGCTACCAGGCGCGGGGATAAAGGACAGCCTTGTTTAAGTGGAAGTGATTAAGCTTGATTGATGATCCTGTGAGGAGTCTGGGGGAGGGAGGGAGGCGGTGGCTGAACTAGGCCAGCGGTGCTCTCGCTGCGCTTTATTCAATTCCCACATCGCATGTGAGAGATTATCCAGCAGTAAAGATTCAGCTGAATTACATTTCCCTCCTTTTCCCTTATCGAAAGAGGTCAAATAGTTTCGGTGACACTGGTGGTGATGACCACTAAACTAAACGTGGTGTTCAGTGGGCGGAAAGTTGGGTTTCTGCAAGAAGAACAATGATTGGGGTAAGATGGGCGAGATGGAAGTCGATTGAATAACAGAATAGGTTTTAATGTTATTGTGTAAAGCACTAAACATTAAAAAAGTACTTTATTCCCCATCCATCATCGTCCCTGTTTATATCAATGCTCCCATTGACTGTGTGACTTGCAAGACGTGGAGCTGCAAAGCTCACGAAAGACGACTGAAGCTCATTCCTCATCAATCACTACAATCTACAGATCAGCCTCACAATTACCACATCGAGCTTGTTGTTAATCTTATCATGCACACAAGTATCTTTGTCATGATTTTATCACCAAAATGTCTACAATCTGTTGACAAAAGCACAAAGATAGTAGATTTGAGCACCATCCTTCTTGTGTTGGTTTCTTCAGTCCGAACCTGCCTTCACGCGTTCAGTGAATCAATGAATCAATCAATCTCTATTTGTATAGCCCCAATTCACAACAAAAGTTATCTCATGACACTTTCCAAATTCAACAGGTCTACCATACTCTTTAATGAGCAAAGAGCTTAGCGACAACAGCAGAAACCTCGAGCAGAACTGAAATTAATGCTCGGCGGGTATCTGCCTTAACTGGTTGGATGAATAAATATTTTACGTATGTAACTTCGGTTGTGTTATGTACGTGACGTAACTTAACCACAAGTTAAATGAAGTTTTTTCACTAATTTGTTAAGTTAGACCATCCATTAGCAGCAGGCTGACATCGATTACAGAATGGTTATTGATTTACATTACCGATCATGGAAGCAAACATCCTCTCTCCTCACTCATTATAAGACCCAATATTAGCTCTGACACTCCAACTATTAACTCGGTTCAGTCAGAACCAGCACTGGAAAACAGTCAGAAGTCTGAACTTGACTAAACCTTAGCATCAGGCACTAAGTTACTCACCTGCTGCAGACTTGAATCTGGGCGAGTAGCCGACTTGAGATCTTTGCTGTCACGATGTGCTTCAGTGGTGACTGTGGGAAGATTTAATCAAAACATCCCTCCGGTTGTGAGCTCCGGTTATTTTGCAGGACTTAGTGACCGACTGAGTGAAATACAGGTGTGACTGATTGCAAGTGCTGTGAAAATGTCAGCTTCACAGAGATAAAACAAACAGAACAGAGCAGATGCTGCATTTTTCACTGGATCATCAGCCTGCGGTTTTTCATGGCGGCCAACAACGCTCGGATGAAGGGCTGGATGTTTGTGGAGGAGCAGCTCGTCTCCTCCTGCAGGCAATCAGGCCGAGGGCTCAAGACTTCTGTCTCCAACAAATGAAGCTGCTCTCCTGCAGAGCTGGACGACACCTGAGGCTCAGACCTCAGGGCAGGAAGAGCTCGGTACAAATGATGTTACGTGTGTGCAGGTGTCGTCCGACTCGCCGGGGAAACAGCTTCATTCGATGGCTCCCATCCAGCTTACCAGGATGTTGGACGACGACCCATTCTAGGACCTCAAGGCAGAACAAGATCTGTGTACATTTATGTGTGTAGGAGTGGATCTGAATAGAATTTCAATCACATTATTGTGTTGCTATTAAAGGTGCTCCTTAAGATACCAGCCGGTGTTTTAATATGTGTCCATATTTAAACACATATTGAACACAACAGTTTTAGTGAAATAATCTATAGCTTCACCTGTTTCTGTAAAACATCAGTCATCAGAACAAGAACCAGCCGATAATTCTGCTTTACTCTTTTTAATTAAACTGGGTTTGGAAGAAACATTTGGGGCTTGCTAAAGGCCGGCACACACCGGCTAAGACGTCGGACGTCTGAAGCGTTCGGAGAGAGTCGGATGAGTTCAGGAGCTGCTCTGTTCGGTGTGTTCAGCTGCGTCTGATCCAACTGAACATGCGAAGTCGGCCGTCTGAGGTTGGACGCCGTCGGATACTCTGATTGGTTGTTAGCTAGCTGTTCAGTGACCATTCTGATTGGCGGTGTGCCAGCGAATCAGCGCGGCGTGTGGGAGGGGCGGCGGAAGTGACGATGGTAAACAAACCACATAAACAGAGACGGCACAGAGTTACAAACAACACTTCACCGTTCGTTATTTTGGGGATAAACCAGCGTATGTTTGGAAGCCATGGCTGTGTGGACCGAGGACTTTGAGGAGCAGCTGGCTGCCCTGGTGGAAGAGAGACCACCGTAATACGACATCACACAAGTAATGCTGAGCTAACACTGTGTGTGCTTTGTTCTGATAAGCTACGGTCCGCACTCCGTTCTGTCATTTCCTGTTTTTATGTTTTGGGTGACTGGCACGAGACTAGCGCCACCCGATGTTTAGGAGGCTTATTGCAGAACGTATACGCAGCTGTGTAGCCGGGGCGGTGTGTTTCAATGTGACTTTTCTGCCGAACGGGTCAGACGGGAGGCGACGGAGTGGTCGGATAAGGAAGTCGGCCTTGGGCGCTGTGTGGGGGCCTTAAATCTAAACACACATCTCAAAACTAACAATAAAACTAAAGTAAACTAAGAACCAGCCACAGAAGTCCAGTTTACAATCATAACACTTCTATTTCCAACACATTCACCGCCCACAAATTAAAATTATTCCAAATCATCATTCAGTTATTCACTTATTCGGGTCAGTCAGTCTCTTATTGTGAGCAGCCATGCAAATCAGTCAGCGTAGAGCGTCCTGCTCCACGAGGCAGACGGGAGGATCAGAAGTGTGTTTCCAACGTCAACTAGCATCTGTGCACTCCGTCTGAAGCCTCGGGCTTTCACTCGCCCCTCCACACCTTCCACGCTGTCCTTCATTTTCTCTCTCATAACCGCTCGCCGTCTAGCCACACACACACACACACACACACACACACACACACACACACACACACACACACAGCATTATTACAGCCTCTCACCACCCTCTGTGTTTTCTATTACTCCAGGTATAATAGTATGGACTGCTGTGGTGAGACATTAATGAGTAATAGCAGTAATAGCCTTTCTCATCCCAGTGAGGCACTTGAAAATAACACACACACACACACACACACACACACACACATACATTATAAATGGCATTTTACAGGCCTTCCATTGAGGTTAATGTATTTCAGTATATGTATTTTTCATATATTTGTGTTCAGAGGCTTAACCCACTTTGCTATAATGGCAACTTAATACCGTATGTTGGATTGCGCTGCTCGTGAAATATCACCACGGGGGGTCAACGCTCATCATTTATTTATTTTCTCACTGCGAGGACGATCAGTAACCAATTTACTGAAATAACCCATTTTCTAATCACATCGGGCACAAATTGGATTGGATGGAGCGTATTTTATAGAGGAGTGTTTTGTAAAGCAGCCCCACTGTCTTTTATAATTACAGTTTTAATTTATTATTACAGTATATTACTTTATGTTGATGAATATAAAAATGGGTTGCAGCGGAACACAATGAATCAACCAAAAACAAATTCAACTACACATGTTTTCCTGATGATGAGTCCATGTAAATCTGCTGAAATATGAGTTTTCTCGATGCAGGACTGCAGCATGTTGTGTCAACAGGCTCCTCTGACCTATTTCTCACTGAAAAATGATGTTCCAGGTTTACAGATCTTGAAATTGGCTGGGTTTTTTTACTACATTTGATATATATATTTCAGCTACAGTATGAGGACTGTTACAAGACTTAATTTACTCTTGATATACACATTTTAACTGCTAAATCAATTATGGGACTTAAACGAAGATATATCAATCTACTGAGTGGTTTAAACTTTATTTGAATCATCTGATTTAGACACCAGAGGAGTTGATATACAGTCACTGCAGTTTCTTTCAGCTATAAATATCTCTCCATAACGAAAATGCTAATTGAAGAGCAGGTCATTTTCAGCTGCCCCGGCGGGTCCCGTAACGTCATGGTATCTTTATTTAAGTGTGGTTAAATTTAGAAAACGACGCGACTGTGATGAGCGTGTGAGAGTCAGGGGTGAGACGCTTTAATCTTTTTAAATGTAGCCAAACAATAAAAAGGAAAAGTTGATGGAAGGTTGAAAAGGATTTTGAAATGCGACGCAGCCACACGAGAGAAACCTCAGGTCACGTCGTTTTAAAAATCCCATTTGTGGGTCAGAGAACCTTTTAATGTTTGTTTTCAGCGAGTCTCATATCGACGTTTGACATTCACAGGAACGTTTAACTGTCTTCTGACATGAATTAAACAGATTCTGTTATAATAATCTCAGCACACATGAACATGTGCTATAAACATACATCAGGCATTAATGCATTCATGTTTCTCCCTCACAAATCCTTCATGTTATATTTAGAGCATCAATCAAACCGCAGGTCTCACGCTGACAGAAAACAAACAAAGACATATTTTAATCAATGGCGAATAGACACGTCAACAGTCTCCTTGGAGAACCACTTCAGTGCATCGGCATTACTGCCATTAATGTTAATTTAGGAGCTCGACGCTCGTTACTCCTCTGTGGTTTGGAGAGAAGCCAAGATCAGCAAATGCTGGCGAGAGTCTTGTGGTTTAATGGATCCGGTTCATGAATAACACAGCTCACACAGCAACACGTGAGACAAGTTATTAATATTAATCATCGATACTTCTGTTGGTGGGACAATAAACGACAACAAATGTGAGACCACATCAGCTGTTTATTCAGCGTCGTCTCCGTGGACTCCTCATGTTCTCTGAATACAGATATTAACATGATTGAGTGTGTTTAGTGATGATGATGATGATACGATCTCAGGAATCTGGCCGAGGATGGATCACAAACATGTTGTGACTCGTGATTCCCTCGAGATCTGCTGATGATGTCCCCTCACGACGTCTCAGCGCTGCACGTATTAAAGACAGAGCCGGGTTTTTTTTTTGTTTTTTCCTCTCTGCCTTTGCTTTTTCTAACGACGTGCTACTTTGACATCTTTAACAATCCCAGCTGACAAGTGCTAATCAGAAATAAAGCGATAAAGATCAGCCAGACAGCTCTCCAATGGGTTGTAATGTTACTATAATTGTATAATTTTAATGTAGATGTCTGTCAAGAGAGGACAAATTAAAAACAGATTAGCCCTCTTCTTAAAGGATTTATTTTATTTTGGGTCACTACTAGAACAGGTTTACATTCTTTAATGTTCAAAAATCAAATCAGTTTTTAAAACTCACCAGTGTTGCAGCACTTTATTCCCCCTCCGTCTGAAATGATCTGTTTTACCTCCGGTCCTTTAAAGGGATATTCCGGTGTAAGTTTAATCCATGGTCTAACACACCGTGACACCGAGTAAGACTCCCCCTCGAGAGGTCAAGTTAGCTGACCGCTAGCTTAGCTAGTTTTAGCAACCTCAGAAAAGACCGCACGATAACAACACACTGCAGCTTATGTCTCCAACTAGAAACCGCCATCAAAAAGCCACAATTAATGGTGAGAACAGCAGCAAACTTCAGCAACAGTACATGTACAGTCCCAGCACACAGTACGAAGCATCAAACATCTGCTAGCTTTGCTGGATTTGTATTAAAAACACAGCACAACTCACCCTCTCCTCCAGCAGCCTGCCTGTGTGGGGAAGCCCTGACGAGTCGATTACCGAGTGCAGTAGATTTCTGCAGCTCAAGGATGAAAATGTCTGATTATTACTCCATTACTTCCGTTCTTTTCCCTGTCAGCTCTCGATAATAAGAACTGAGCATTCCATGCTAGCAGTCAGCTAACTTGACCTCTCGAGGGGGAGTCTTACTCGGTGTCACGGTGTGTTAGACCATGGATTAAACTTACACTGGAATATCCCTTTAAGGCCCCTCCGTCCAAATACCCAGTCTGCTCTGATTGGTCGGCACACACACGCCTGAGCAAGCATCGCTAACAACAGAGCAGGTGGTGCTGCTGACAAGGTGTTTTCTGTCCTTTTTAATCAAGATATCTAAAGTACTGACGGAAAGGGAAGCGTGATGAAGTCTACGACGTCTCCTTTAAATCCGTCTCGCCTTGAACTTGAGTTGAAGGTGAAAAACTTGGCTAATCAAGACGGCATTAGCGCTACTTAGTAGTGCTGTAAAGACTGAATCCTGTGACCTTCATGAGATCTTCATTCTGCTGAAAGCTCTTTGTGTTTGCCAAGTTTTCAACCGCTCTTCAGTTCACTTCAATCACTCACTCACACTTCTCTTTATGGCACAGAATGAAAAAAAAGACATATGGTGACTTTTGCTTATATAAAACTTTCTTTGCTTTGTGACTCAGAGATTCATCCTGGTGTATTTTTTATTTTTTAAACAAAGACAACAGTAGCATCTGCTCACAACCCTTTCATTAATCCTGCCAGCCGGGCATAAAAAACGAAGACGGATCACAGTAAGCAGCGGCTCTATTTCGGAGGTAATTTATGCTCTCTGTTTGCTTCTCAGGCAATTTATCCGGTTTATTGAGAAGCTGAGGAAAACTAATCGCACTGTGAGACTCATTTTCTGAGGACGAGCGAGGCTTAAGTGGGAGAATGTTATATCGGCTTATTGATTGATTGGCTGTGTCGTCCACCTCATTGGAAAATCAATGGCTTCTATGAAAGTACAGTAAATGCACACCATTAAAAACACACAACATTTACATTAGACATGTACAGGATCAGATGTGACTCATACCTGGGGCAACAAACCCCCATCCTAACACTCAGATGGATGTCAGGGTTAACTCACTCCGTCCTCCATCGCCCTCCTCCCTCCTCACGTACACTCTGACCTGTCCGAGGTCGTCTGAGACCGTCGGTATTGGCTGAACCTTAATTGGCCTGCTTTTCACAGCAGGGTTTCCATTTGGTTTCATTTGGTCGGACTGAGTTCTCTTCTCCTCGCTGGTGTGCTGGGGACCACGAGATCCCAGCAGGGCCCCGGGGGAAATTAAAGCCCCGCTAAGATGTTCTCAGACGGACTCTATCTCTGTGTTTCTGAAGTTGACTGGTCTCCCGTTTCCCCAGTCCACCTCGCTGACTCCCTCTATCTCGCTCTCGCCTCCTTTTCTCTGGGCTGACGTGCACCACTACATCCACTCCAGTGAAACTGATGACATTTTTCAGAAGCATGCTTTCATTCCGTCTCTGACATACGACTCTGTGCTGATGTAGTCGCTGACAGTAATGATGCCTGTGTCCAAGTGTGACAGTGAGCCTGCACACACAACACCACCGCCACGAAACTGAGGCAGCTAAATGAAACTCAGGCAGTGGTTTTATTATCCACTCCTGTGCTTTTCCTCTTGTCAGAATAGGCTTCACCTTTGTCAGCTCTGCAGATACGTATCAGCACAAAGCAATGCAGGAACTGTGCACACCTCATTACCCATCCAAAGCAATCCTACAGCAGGGTTTTCCGGCAGCAGGGGATGGAGGATTTATTATATTTGGGCAGCAGGAACAATGCAAACAACTGCGCGATGTCAGAACGACGACCCCCCAGCATACGGCTCAATAAAATCTGAGATTGCTTTGAAACAACAGCGTTTTAAAGTCCCTGGGTGGTCAGCCTGGAGTTGAGATAGTCATTGAAAATCATTTGAATGATAGCTGATATCGCTCATTCAGTCCAACTGAGCTTCAGAAAATCTACAAAAGAGAAAAGAGATCTGCACATGTGCCAAGATAAAGATAAGAGGTGTATCAAGGGAAACGGCTTTTGGCAGCCAAATGTGCTTTATTGCAAATTTGAGCTCTGGTGTAATTGGATGAGGGGTTTGAATACATCCTGAAGGCGGCGGAGCCACAGTTACACTCCACATCAGCTAATGGGAAGATGGGACGGATTGTACTGCTGCTTTTTGTTCAGGTGAAGGTCTTTCCGTTAGGAAATGTGACCTTCTCGTCTTCTTGTTCTCTCGCTGCTTTTATTTTAAGGGCGGACCTTCCATCTTTTACAGAACGGTTCACTAAGTCAATTCATCATTTTCTTGTCTCCTTTTTCTCCTCTATGCTTTTCTTTTTTTTTTCGGTCCCTCTCAATGTCGCTGTCTAAATTACATACTTCCTATAGTTAGAATTTCAAGCGTGGCCTCTGTGAAGGAATGACAGCATCGTACTGCACAAAGCAGAATGAATACCTGTGAGCAGGTGGCAGTGAGGGCAGTTCCTCCTGCCCTCCTTGTCTTGGGTGACAATGTGGCCTTTACAAAAGGCAAATGACAACATTCTCCACATGTTTCCTGTACAAGCCGGTGTTCATCAGGAATTTTACAGCATAGCTCCTAATAAGAGACTGTCAAAGACACTTTTTAGGACCCATATTTCGTAAGGCGCCTAGCTCCTGCAACAGTAGTAATTATTACGTGAGCAAAGGAAAAAGTCTGGTGACGTCGTATAAAGAGCAACAAAGTCCTAACAGGTGGTGGACGATGAAGCATTAAAACATTACAAAATGTACCAAAATTAGCAAAAGACAAATGGGAGGAAATAGCAGTTTTGATATTATGATGTCAATGTGTTGTGTTGCAGAGACATGTAGTTAAGTTAGCATGCTAACCAGGTAGCCACAAAGCTTCTGTGCAAGCGCTGCAAACACTAACACTCCCCGAGCTCCCACTAGCTGCACAGCTAACTTAGCTAACTGAGCTAAGGGCAGCTACAGTTAGCAGCAGTTAGCCGTTACTCTGGTGATATGCTGACCGCTGTTTGTTCTGAGTGTGAATTTGGCAGGTGCACAATCCTTACATAATGCACCATTAAGAGATGTGACACACATGTTGGCATGTTATGTAATTGAAGAACATAAGCAAGCAATATTTCCTCAACCTAACCGAGTCATTTTTAATGCATATGGCGAAGGTCCAGTACGCAACGTTGTGTTGGGAACAGTGACATATCGTTGAGGTATGAGGATGTTTTGTTTCCTGTACATCATCAGACTCAGAAAATTACACCCAGTGATCCATACTTAGCCAAAAAGTCTTTACAGATTGCATCTTGTTATTTGATTCTAGTGCATGGGCCTTAGCTCTCGACAGTACAGTCAGGTACCCTAAACGTTAATGTGCACACCACTGATCTTAACTATAAAATGGTGATGAAGGCGACTTTGACCCGATACGAGATCTACGTTAAAATATTGACAGGAAAAGAAGAAATACTGAAGAAGCGCGTCAGCCTCTTCGGTAGCTTCCAAAAGAGCGAATCGTGCCAAATACTGTCGTTCAGTGGAAAACATTTCCTCTCCTCTGTGCACCTGAAGCTATTTTATACCAGAGCCAAACACTTACAGTAATGCTGCTTCTATCCAGAAGATGCTCGATGATTTGCGAGCGATTAATTCAAAACGCAATAACAGTAAAATTCATGAATCCGTGCGAGAAACACGTTCTCATAAAACCACTAGCTAATTATGTATTCTGTATAACCACATTAGTGACATTCCTCCGCTTCATCTCCATGTTTTCTGTCCAAGAACAAGTCTGAATGAACTCATTTCCAGCAGCCATTCGGGATCTTTCCACTCCAGCCTCACGCTGGTGGCCGGTCAGCCAGGCCTGGTTAATATGCAGGAACTGGACAGCTCTTTGGCGAGCCCTGCAGCGTGTCACTGGCCTGTATCATGGACAACAGATGGGAGGAACATGAGAGTTCCAGCGTGTCTCAGTGGAACGAGTCCCACAAGGTTATCACTGTTTCATTCAACGCTATTTTAAGCAAAAGTACATGCAATCAATTTGTCATGTGTCACCTTCGACCACCTGGTGGACGACCTCTCTCATTATGCCAGCGAGGTCCTTGTTCAGAGATGGAGCTCAGGAGGAGAAGAAAGTAGGTCAAGGGAAGGATGAGGATGGTTGGGTGGTGTTACGCCTTTCTAGGAACCAGCTTTGTAAACCTATAAAATCAACCTGCATTCGTGTTTGCACATTTTAACATATTCTTTCTTCTCAATATACAAGTTTTAGTTATTATTTAATTGGAACATATCAGCAAATAATGTTGCAGAAAGCTGAATTGCAAACACGTTTTCTTCCAGTAAGTAAGATTTTTTCACACAGACATTTGTTTCATCAGCCTGTTTTTGATCATGAAAAATTAGTTTGATCACCTCTAACCATCAAACCCAATATAATAATTATTGGCCTCAACCCCTCCCATGTTCGAATACCGTATTTCACCAATTAATAGCCCGGGCGTTTAATACGCAAAATCAACTTTGACCCCAGGCGTTTAAAAGAACCAGGCGGCTATTCGCTGCAGGCCTTTATTTATTTCTACACAGACCTGCACCAGGCCATTATTGTGATGACAGCTGTATTTCACAACTCCAAGCTTAAACGTAGCGTCACACTTTTTATTTTTCTTCCTTCTTACGTTATCATTTATGTCCATTTGCTGTCCGTTCTCCTCCATGTTGACCTGTCCTCCGCTGTGTGAAGGTGGGGCGTTAAACTCGAGTCGTTCTCTCTGACACTTCCTGTTTTTTGTCAAAATAAGAGTCAGTCGGTCATCTAAGATTACGGTGCACCCTTTTCTAACGTTAGCTACTTCTCTTATTTTGACAGAAAACGGCAAAGATAATGCAAATAATCGCCCCGGCGGTTATTCAGGTGGGCGTTTAATACGCAAAAAGGGTGCTGACCCCAGGCGTTTAAAAGAACCAGGCGGCTGTTGCCGCCCGGCGATTAATTGGTGAAATACGGTAGATGCTGTGAAAGTGCCTCTACTATTCCCCCTGTGGAAGATAAAACATGATAACATTCTCTCTGGGTTGCACTTCCAAAAATGCACAGATGATGTCCCTCAGGTTGGGGATCCTCCTTGTCCGAGTCAATCAGGAGGGTACTGAGTTAAAAAGCTTTTAATATCTGACGGCTATTAAATCATAATAACAATAACAACAAAGAACAGGTCGAGGCGTTTCAGCCATTAAGGTCTTCATCAGGGCAGGAATTTTTAGCCTTTGGGTTAATTCATATAGGCGAATAGTCCCACGATGAGTGCAGACAATTAAAGTCAGGGCCGCTGGGGCTCAGGAGATACAGCAGGTTGTCCGCTTCAGATCAGAAGGTCGATGGTTTGATCCCCAGATCCCCCGACTGCACGTCCTTGAGCACAATACAGAACCCCAGATTGCTCCCAGCGGCCGCTGCAGTGGACAGGACGATCTGTATCGCTCCTGATAAGCGGGTCGGCACCTTGCATCAGTGTATGAATGTGTGTGTGTGAATGGGTAAAAGTCCATTTACCATTTAAAGTCACAGAACAGACCGTGTTGTTAGTTATCTTATCATTTGATTTCAGTACAAACTCCACAGATTCATCATCGACCTTTCGTCTGACATGTAATAACGATGATGGAGATATTACCTGATGGTGTACAGGTACATCTGTTGGCGCTATAAATAGCCACAGTCGTGCATGATGGCTGCAGGTGAAGGCACCTCGCTTCACACGCAGTTAACAGCCTACCTGGGGCTTAGACTCAGGCGACAAACTTTACTGCAGGATAATCTTTCTTTTGTGTTTTCTAGGTTTGTGTGGTGTCTCTTGCCCTTTTTTCCAGCGATCTGTTTTCCCTGCTGACTTCCTGTGCTCCTCGCCAGCCTGGTTTTCCCTCCACACCTGTCTCGTATCTGTTTAATTAGCCCGGCCCTGTTTGCCCGACTTCTTCCCCAGACTGCATCTCCTCCATCAGCCCTCCCTCCTCCCTGTGTTTATCCAGCCTTTCCCTGCCCGTGTTTCTCTCCGCCTCGCTCCACCTGCATCTCCTCCCCTCGTTCATTTAGTTTGTGTTTTAGTTCAGTCTTTGAAGGCTCGTCTGTTGACTTGCTCTGAGCCTGCTGGTTTCTTTTCCTCTCTCCTGGCTCTCGTTGCATTTTCCTGTTTCCTGTCATTCACTGGTGAATACATCTTCATCGATGTTGTGACTTGGTTCACCTTCTCTGCTGCTCCATCAGGAAAGGCAAACCAGGCAAATGCTTTCTTTAGGAGGCCGAAACAGCATATTGGCACAACTACATACACACAGACTAATAACCCTGACTGGAAAGAAGGCGTATGCACATTTCTGTCTGTCGTTGTGAATCAGGCCCGGGGCTTTAAACTGTGAAGGGAACCCTAACAGGACGTCTCCCTGAAGACATTCTGGTCATTTTCAGCGAATCAGTGTCTTAACCTCATGAAGTGTTTGCAGCGATGGTGATTTTGTGACTCTGAACTGCACATAGGTGTGTGACTATGTCCACGTGTATACATAGCAGGGTATTTAGAGAATCGAATATTTCCGCCTCGCTCCGCTTTTCAAAAATAACATCGCTGCACACAACATCGTTTTCAAAAAAGCTGTGCATTATCCATCAATCCCTGCATATGATTGGATAAACCACTTGTCTGTCATCTTTATTGACATGCTGCTTCAACCACTCACATCGCCAAACCTCTGGGCGGCAGTGTAGGGAGAAGGATGAAGCCATGCAAGCCAATCAGAATCCTCAGAATCAACAACAACGGAATGAACACGAGCGACTTCCTGTTCCTTTCAAAACAACGCTCACATGACGTTAAGCATTTTCTGGCGCATAGCCTAATGAGCGTGAGAACCTAAAACCCCGTTTCTCCCAGCTGACACGACAACACATAACCGGAGTTTTCCAAATTCTCCACTTTGCCCGGAGTTTGTTAGAAATAATTGTTTTCTGTGATAAAAACGGGGTTTCCAGTGTAAATGAGAGGCCAAACCGCCTGGAAATATCTGCGTTTTCCCTTCGTGTAGAATCGGGGCTTATGAGTGTGAATGGTTATCTTTTGATAAAACTCATCCACAGTGAATCCTGTAAACTGGTATGAGTATTGAATGGAGGCCAAAGAGCCTCGATGCAAGTGGCCTCGGCGACTCTATAACAAGGTCATCCACAGAGAATAACCTTCGAAATGTCAGGTAGTTACACCTGATCAACACTTGCATGGTCCTATAGATACCTTGCACCTTCATTTTACAGACTCAAAAGCTGGGAAAGTTATTGTGAATGGGACCTGGTGCTGCAGCCCGCTGAGAATTAAAAAGCTTTCTGTATTTTAAGAGGGTTGAGAAACAAACGGGAAGTAATTTTCAGCATCTGAAGAGGAGCAACAGATTGTGTGAGTGCTGGATTCTCATCCTCGACTTGATTGGTGGTGTATCACTTTCATTTTGACGAGGTTTAGCATGAATCCCCCCTAAAAAAAAAACACGCATCAGTGTTTATCCAACCGAATATGTTAAACTTAGAGACCGAAACACGCTAACAGCGGGAGGCGGATCAGCGTGACTTCAAGTGATTTTTGAATGTAGCAATTTCGTGGCGGCGAGATAAGCAGGAGAGGGAACGGAGAGAGCGGATAAATTGGATGTGAAGAGCCGAGGAGAGGACGGGCGAGAGAGAAGAGAGCAAAATGAAGTGCAGGCTCGGTGTTATCGCTGAACCACAGTTCCCATTCACATCACCACACGCAGTCGTGCCGTGTAAGAGAATGCAAATCATCCAGCGATTTCAAAACACACGAGCGGATGTTTTAGGCCAATTAATAGTAATCTGCTGCGAGACTGTGGACGGCTGCATGTGTGGCCTTATCTTGGAGGTGCAACCTCCGACCACATCCCGCGTCCCAGAGCTCCAGTCAAGGTCAGGCTCATTAGCTGAGCAGGTAACAGGGATGATGAATGAGCTGTGTTTTCTCTGCTCCACATACACACTCACACTCTCACATGTGAACACACACACACTTCGGCCAGCAGCAGTCAAGAAGATAAAGAGAACCTCCCTGAAATACATGCAGGAGCCGGTGTAGGAGTGTTTTGTTCTGATCTAGTAGTAGGACAAATGAGTACATCGTTATTTTTGATGGACGTTTTTCCTGTGATCTTCGGATTTTATGTGTGTGGATGGTAATAATTTAAATTCTCCTGTCTCGTCCTGCAGCTTAATAAGGTTGCAGTGCATAATGTCTGTATTTGCGTGCGTCTCCTCCGTTCGGTGCATTTCTGTGCCGTGTATTTGCTGCTTCTTTTAATTTTTTATGTTATTTGCAGAACATTGAGCTCTTTCAGCTGCGACACGTTCTCATCCCAGCTCATCAAATACTGACGCAGCTTTGTCACGCACCGCGGCTTCAAACGCACAAGGTGGACCTTTTTTACTGTCATTTCTAATACGTCACTAACGTGGGGCAGCAGTTCGGTTATGTTTAGGCACAAATGCACTTGGTGATGTCGAGGAGAAGATCGTTGATGTTCTGACGGAACAGAAAGTCTTTGTCCTAAAGAAATATATTGACACTGTGAATCTCAATCTTCTGCTTTGCCCCTAGTTCTAAAAAAATGATTGCAGTCCTACCTGGAAGGCAAAGCACAGGGAATGAAACTCACAAATCAACTCTCTGACAAATTGGACCTTTAAAGATCAACAGATAATCTCTCACCTGAAGATGACAGAAGAATCTCATTTCAAATGTCTCATTGTACAGACTTACTCCCACTTTAGTGTGAAGTGTGATGGATCTAAAGTGTATTCTGTTGCTTTAATCAGTCATTACAGTTTGACTTTAAATTGGTCTGTGGCTCTGAATGGTGATACGCACGTCTGACGTTATAGAATGTAATCAAAGCTCAGGTATACAGGTTAATTAGCGTTCAGCTGAGAAGTAATTAATCTAGATAGTAAGTCCACCAGCGTTCTTCTTGTTCAAGCAGTCACCGCAGGTGGTACATAAACACACAGCCAATTAGTATAATATAGGAAGGAAGAGTCAGTGCAGTCAGACTCCTCCAACAACACCCAGACAGCAGCGTATGAAGCAGGTGGAGGAGATGAAGGCCAGCAGAACAGCAGACAGGCTGCGGAGGTGGATTATGTGTGGTGCATCCAACAGGCCGGCCGCCGTCTGTGGATTAAAGCCGCGGCTGATCAAATGCAGCAGTGTCACCTGGACCGGACCTGAGAGCTGAGAGGAGCAGAGAGCTCAGAGGGCATCAGGAGTAAAGTCTGTTTCATAAAGACAAATACTGCAGTTAAACCGACTGATACAAAGAGTGAAGCCACGTTTAGACATTGTTTAATTTGTTCTCCTTGTGAGTGAATATGAGAATATTGCTGTTCAGGCATTAGTAAATTCAATTCTGCTACACAACTAAACATCTAAATTTAGCTTTTTCTTGTTGTTTAATGATTTCTTTTAAAAGTTTAACCACTCACAGGTGGTAGGGAGGTCATCTGGGACACAGGGGCTCAAACACAATGTGCTTTGTATTAAAGGGGTCCAAAAAACACCAATTCAACCAACTTCAGTTACAGATGTCTTAAGAACTTCTTGTGGCTCAAAGTTTTTATGACAACCAAATCTTAAATAGCATGTTTTGGTCATGTTTCCAACTCTATGTGATGACGGCTGGACGACAGAAACATGGTTTTGAACCCAGTAAAGATGTGACTTGGACATCAGTAGTGAAAAACATCACAAAAACTTTCATTTAAGTCTTTTCAGATGTTGAATTGACAGTAACATTCATGGGGAGAGCTACTATACACAACCGGTCGTGTTATTTCTAAAGCAGATAGGAACGTTGTGTTGATTGTGTTAATTTCACCAGAGACGGTGGTTGCACATCTTTTACCTCTTAAACCATTAACAAAGTAGGAATTATCTGTGCAGCAGTCATTGTGAGCTGCAGCTGAGCAGAGTTATGGATTTATAGAGTTTATAGAATAAGGGGAACCTGCGAGTCGGCCTCGGAGCGAAGTCAATATATCGGACAGGACTCAAACACGATCAACACAGTGCATGATGCTCTTCTTCTTGGGTCAAGTTAGCTGATTAATCAGTTTTATACTGAAATATTTTTAACTCTGACTCCATGGCAACACATGCGCTTTCTTAGTGTTTGAATCCTTATTTCCATGACAACACCTTCTGAAGGTATTTACATCATTCCCACCTCTGCATGTTTAAGTTTCCTTTTTCTCTACTTTCTAATGAGGATATGAAGAAGAAGTAAACACAAGGTTTGGCCTTCGCTGCCTTTGTCCGGATGTTTTTTCTCTCATTTACGCCTATTAATAGAAATACTGCGTGCAGGGCCAGAGATGAGCTGCAGGAAGTCTTCGGTTTGGGAGGAAGTCTACAAACTAAAGTGACAGTTTGCATTATGCAAGTTGAGTATCACACAGTTATGTATTATAGAAGAATATAGAGCTTTACATGCATTGATACACTGTTTTAAACCTAAGTTGTCACTTAAAAAGCAGAAGGTGTGAGCCAAGATGCTGAGCCAATGGACATCAGGTTCTGTCAACTCAAAAAGCCTCAAATGAGACAGTTTGCAGAATTTTCCCGATTCCATATGGTGAGTTTCACACTCCCCTTCGTCAGGGGAAGCACTGGGGAGTGTACACCTTCTCATTTCCTGTCATCGTTCATCCTTGTTTTCTGCATACTTTTTTTTTTGTACAATGCTAAGCACTGTGACAAAGCCTCTGTGGATCGCCCCCATCTGCTCCGTCTCATAATAATACTTAGTTCCAGCTACAGCCGGTAGTCCGATAGCCCCCTGAAGTTTAAGATGGGATATATCTGCCAGCTTTTAGTGCAATAAATGAACAAAATAAACCCACAAAACATCAGGAAATTAAACACAGACGAGCCTCGTTAACTCATCATAAAACACACTTCACTCAAACTTTACATCAACAAAGTAAAACTCACCAAAACAGTCTTGGTTTGCCTTCCAACAAACACCTCTAGTATGGTGGAAATGCTGCTGATGTCCAACTGTCTGTTGCGTCTCTCCTGCTGCTGCTGCTTCATAGTCCTTGTCAGAGCTGCTGTAAATCGCCTCCTTACTTTATCCCCCGTCATCAAACTGGAGGAGGATGTGTCCAGGCATGTTCACTCTTAGGCTGCCAAATCCAGCTAACGGTAACGGTGGCTAGCTACGGTGAAGGTGGCTTGCAGAAAGCAGCAGTTGTCCGTAACTCTGCCGACTGGCCTTATTTTTTATTTTACAAATCACACCTTTAACTGTCACTTAAAAAGGAGAAGGTGTGAGCCAAGATGCTGAGCCAGTGGACATCAGGTTCTGTCAACTCAAAAAGCCTCAAATGAGACAGTTTGCAGAATTTTCCCGATTCCATATGGTGAGTTTCACACTCCCCTTCGTCAGGGGAAGCACTGGGGAGTGTACACCTTCTCATTTCCTGTCACCATTCATCCTTGTTTTCTGCATACTTTTTTTTTTGTACAATGCTAAGCACTGTGACAAAGCCTCTGTGGATCGCCCCCATCTGCTCCGTCTCATAATTGTACTTAGTTCCAGCTACAGCCGGTAGTCCGACAGCCCCGTGAAGTTTAAGATCTGCCAGCTTTTAGTGCAATAAATGAACAAAATAAACCCACAAAACATCAGGAAATTAAACACTCTCACTTCTATTTTCACCCTCTGATTTCAAGTTTCCCGAATGAAGACGAGCCTCGTTAACTCATCATAAAACACACTTCACTCAAACTTGACATAAACAAAGTAAAACTCACCAAAACAGTCTTGGTTTGCCTTCCAACAAACACCTCTAGTAAGGTGGAAATGCTGCTGATGTCCAACTCTCTGTTGCTTCTCTCCTGCTGCTGCTTCATAGTCCTTGTCAGAGCTGCTGTAAATCGCCTCCTTACTTTATCCCCCGTCATCAAACTGGAGGAGGCTGTGTCCAGTCATGTTCACTCTTAGGCTACCAAATCCAGCTAACGGTAACGGTGGCTAGCTACGGTGAAGGTGGCTTGCAGAAAGCAGCAGTTGTCCGTAACTCTGCCGACTGGCCTTATTTTTTATTTTACAAATCACACCTTCAACTGTCACTTAAAAAGGAGAAGGTGTGAGCCAAGATGCTGAGCCAGTGGACATCAGGTTCTGTCAACTCAAAAAGCCTCAAATGAGACAGTTTGCAGAATTTTCCTGATTCCATATGGTGAGTTTCACACTCCCCTTCGTCAGGGGAAGCACTGGGGAGTGTACACCTTCTCATTTCCTGTCACCATTCATCCTTGTTTACTGCATACTTTTTAATTTGTTTTGAATTTTTTTTGTTATAATCATCATTTCCACCTCCCTGCCTCCCTCCGTCTGCCCTACATCTCCAGGAAAAGGGATGGTGCTCGCTCGCCGGAGTGACCTTTCTTACATACATCATAAAAGCCTGTGAGGTGTCTCCCCACGTCAGATTGGGCTTTTCATCATCTATTGTGGTACCTGTGGTGCAATCCTCATTTCACTGCTCCTCTTGTCCCCCTGAGAGCTGGTTTAAAAATAGAAGTGATTCATTGCTGACTATTTCAAGGTTTGGATTTACAGTCGTGTTGCATTTGCACCTTCACTGAGGGCCGTTGAAGGGAATCCTGTGTTTGATGTTAACAAACACTGGAATAACAGATGTGATGTCTTTGTAACATGCGACTGGCTGTTTGTAGTCTCATCGTCGCTGCCATACGATGCTTCGCCCGAGGCAGGAGTGGCTGCGGAGTGACACCTTAATTATCTGTGCCCCCCCCCGGTCTACCAGAGGGTTACAGGTGTGTCCCTTTCATTTGTTTCAGGAGGAGCCATCACATGGTGCTGTTATTGCTTTATATCAGAGGCCTCCAGGTGCCATTTTAGCCTCATTGCCTTTGCTTTTTCCCCCCCGAGGACACTCGGCAGTGAAGGTGAACCGGAGACCTTCCTGCAACACATTCTCTATTCTGAATCTGAAGCCTCCTCTGTGTATTGCTACTCGAGAATTACATTGAAAGGACCCACAGAAACCTTAAAATGGCTAGCATAAATCCTTTATAGGGGTGTAGTTGAAATAAAGAAAAGTCACATGGGAAACTCTGAAAGCATCGCATCCAATGAGCATGATTTACTGTGACAAAGCCTCTGTGGATCGCTCCCATCTGCTCCGTCTCATAATAATACTTTGTTCCAGCTACAGCCGGTAGTCCGATAGCCCCCCGAAGTTTAAGCCGGGATGTATCTGCCAGCTTTTAGTGCAATAAATGAACAAAATAAACCCACAAAACATCAGGAAATTAAATACTCTCACTTCTATTTTCACCCTCTGATTTCAAGTTTCCTGAATGAAGACGAGCCTCGTTAACTCATCATAAAACACACTTCACCCAAACTTGACATAAACAAAATAAAACTCACCAAAACAGTCTTGGTTTGCCTTCCAACAAACACCTCTAGTATGGTGGAAATAAATCCTTAATTCAGTGAGTAAGATGTGAAAATATTCCGGGTCTGTTTTCACCTGCTGCTGATTCATAGTCCTTGTCAGAGCTGCTGTAAATCGCCTCCTTACTTTATCCCTCGTCTTCAAACTGGAGGAGGCTGTGTCCAGTCATGTTCACTCTTAGGCTGCCAAATCCAGCTAACGGTAACGGTGGCTAGCTACGGCGAAGATAGCTCGCAGAGAGCAGCAGTTGTCCGTAACTCTTGTGATGCTCTGCCGACTGGCCATATTTTACACCTCTTCACATCTTTAACTGTCCTCTCAATGAAAATCACCTAGAAATCTGACTGTCACGGTTCTGTGTTGTCTTGTCAAGTTTCATGTTTTTAGTTCTGGTCACTTCCTGTTTTATTTTGTAGGTCTTGTGTCATGTCTCGTCTTCCCTGTTCTGTTTTGATTATGTGCACCTGCCCTCTTGTGTCTCACCTGTTTCTTGTTCCCTAATTTGTGTCATGTATTTAAGTCCTGGTTTTTGTTCTGTCTGTGTCGTATCATTAGTTGTCTTCATGCCATGCTCTTGCCTTTTTGAGAAGAATAAATACCTTTTTGAACCCCTGAATCGATTCTCCGTGTCCGTGCATCTGGGTCCTCCTCCACGCCTATTACTATCCCGACCTGACACTGACTCTATTTTAACCAAATCAAACATGTGCTCACCCAACACAAACTAACTACAGTGGATAGTTAAGTTAACAGGCAACATTGATGGGTATGAGCTAACAAACCAATCTGTTTACCTGGATGTTTACTGCAGGCTGTTAGCTGATAGGCTGTGGAAGCTGCACAGTGTTATGTCATAGAGCACACGAGCTGTTAATCTGACAAAGTTCTCTTTTCACTTTTTATCCTAAATGTTAAATGATACAATTAGTGTTATAATTCTGAACAAACTCTTCTTTGAAAACAACATTTATTGTGTTTTATCAGCAGTGGTGTTGATCTGTTGCTCTCCTGTCTGAAATTTCTTCAGCCAGACTTTCTGAAAAAATACTGTCAGTGAACTTCAGAGACAATAAAATCTTGCAAGAGATTACAAAGTAACTGAAAACGGTCTTGAAAATGAATAAAGAAACGTGGCTATTAAAAAAAATAAGCACATAGTTCTGCACAAAAAGGCCGGAAACAGTGAACAAAACTCTCTCAGAGGAAAGTCTTTGTTTTATTGTGTACAACAAATGTTGCTTGGTGCTGAAACTACTAAAAAACAGGTGACTGATGGCCTCACCTGTCTCCACCTGCAGGTCGGAGCAGCCTCCTCCAGCTCCCTACACCAGCTGGAAAATACACATGGAACAGTCACCGGAAAAGAGAAATAGTCAACCGGAACATTTGAGATTAAAATGAAATAGAATTACATTCTTTTAAAAAAAAAAGGTTGGTCATTTGGCGGCGCTGACCTCGGGGCAGCGGTTAAGTTGAGCATAAGGACAAGATGAGCGCTGTGGGGGTAAAATGTTACACAACTTAAAACCTCTTTTTTTCTGGGTCTGTTTCTGTCCTTTCTCCGGGGCCTTGCAGCATGCAGGGCCAGACAATCTGTCTCTCCACTCACAGTCACATTCTAATAGCATCGCATGGTAAAAAAACAAAAAAGGTTTCCTATTTTGGAAATGTTAACAATTCACCCCAACAAGAGGTTTCCTTCTCTGTCTGCCTCCGGCATCGTTGTCGGCGCTCTCACCATGTCGATTTCCTCAACCCATCAGTCTTCTCTCTGACCCGTCCTTGATTGCTTTTGAGATCCTCCATGGGAACAGGATGTTGTTTTGTGTGGGGTTTTTGAAATCTCTCGGGATAAAATTTCCCCCGTGAGAAAACATTTCATGAGTTTAATTAACTCAGACTAAATCGATGTGTATGTATGTAATTAAAGTGCTGTCGGCCCTCTGCCATCGAAGATTCAGGGGAATAAACATTTCCAAATGAATGATTGCATTATCAATTTTGGGTACGTGGGTCCATGCATGTACACGGGACAGTCCTTCTTTCCCACAGGCCGACTGCACTGCAATATCTTTACAGTATGACGTTAGCATCGTTTTTGTTTATTCATAGAATTGATTTGTAGTTTTAAACTCCATCAACTTCACATTCCAAACAGAACACCATGCACAGTACGTCCTTAAAGAGATTGATGATATCTTAACTCACAAAATATTAGCGGGTGCAATAGTTTCTTCCCGTCCAAAACATCCAGCTGGGTGAAACAGAACCCTGTGCCGCGCTGACGACCTCTCGTTCAGGATGTGGGTTTGCTTCGGACTCCGCTGAACACGGAAATATATAACTAGGTGGAAAAAATGAGTTGGACTGATTGATTGGTTGCCCACATGTTCGCTCAATAAGCAGGAGTCCAGACAAATCAGACAAAAATACAACATAGTGTAGAAATAAACGTGAGGATCTGTTTTGTCCTTCGTGTGTTGCTGCCGCTTTGAGTAAACCTTTTATAGGTAGTAAAGTTTTCCAGACGCTAAAGCACTGAACAGTTTTACTGTCTATGATCTCTATAAACAGATTCCTGCATACGAATGCAGAGTAAAGAGACGAGGTTTTGGTTTCGGAAGCGTTCTGATTGCGGTTTGTAGTCTGTATTCTGTGTATTAGTGACTAATGTCGGGGTGGACTTCTGTGTGTGGAGAGAAACTGAGGCAGAACGCATCGACTTTAGCTTTATATGAGCTTTTAAAACAAAACAAAAACCTTCATTCATGTCCAGATTCTTGTTTTGTAAGGAAATGTCGTCTTGATCTGTATCACCTACAAAAGGTCCTGATGTTTGTGTATTTTGTATGGAGTAAAGTCTGAACCCAGGCCTGGAAGAGGAGAACGGGCCTGCAGATCTTTTGTCTACGATGGAAGCCCCAAAACATTGACTGTTACCCTCCAGGCTTCATCACCATGTGATAGTTCTGAGAATGAACTGTATATTACCACAAGAAAGGATTGAACAACTTTGGAAATATGTCACCGCATCGTTCATTCATCCTCCCTCTCTGCAGTAACTTTTGTCCGTTTGTTTCTGGAGCCTTTTCATCAGGACCCCCCGCTGTGCAGCTGTGTTTTATCCCACAGTTCTGTTGTTGGTCCGAACCCGTCTGAGCCCATCAGAGTGCTGAATGCTTTCATCAGTTTCCTGCTAAACAGATTTATGTAAATTTAAGAACCGCAGAAGATCCATCAAGGTGAAGGTGTTTTTACATTTTTATTTTTAGCCCAATTTATTTCACATCATTTTGGATTAATGCAGAAATGTTACGTATTATATCTTCATCTGCTGTGTTAAATATGACCGTACATAACTCGTTACGTTGTCTTCCAACTCGTTGATCAATGCGTGGAAATCCCTGCAGACCGCGGCGACCGGCGAGCCGTGACCTCAGCGTCCTCAGAGCCTGTAGTGACACTGCTGCTGTGAGTGCTAACATGGCATCGAGCTCCCTCACACCGCCTGCAGCGACCGTATCCTCCGCCGCTGTTGTGCCGCCGCTCCGTGAAAACAAGAAGAAGACTCGAGCGTGCTGGTGATCGCGCCGCCTCCTGTGTACATGTGGAAATAATCGGACATTTTGGTCGCAGGACTTTTATCTGGGTGGCGACTGCTACAGCTCTGAAATGCCCTCCAGCGAAGAAGAGTGCTGGCTAGATAGTGTCACTTTCCATTACCGCCATGCCTGCCTCCCTAAAATTAGAGAGGACGCCTCTGTAAACATTGTAGGGGACCTTGGACTGACTGCCAGCAGGAGCCTGAATATGACTATAAGGACTGCAGGTCGGTGGCTGGAAGAGGAGAGAGGAGGCAACATGTGTGGTCGGTCGGTTATCTGACCTCACACGGCCACAAAGAGTCATTAGGTTCAGACACTAATGAGATCAGCTGCCTGTATCTGTACCGACTTGAGGCTGTTTCCCTCCATCTTTACTGGTTGGACAAGGAAAGAAACACTCTAACTAACTAAACCTCACTGACGTCTTTCGTTCAAATTCACGGGTCCAAACGAGGCTTTTAAATACCTTGACAGCGCTGCTGAAACAGCCTGACAGTGTACGACTGACTGACCGACCAATATTGTATTTGCTATGCCTGCGAGTAATGGAAAGTGCAGCAAAGCGCATGGCGAGAGAGAGAAAGACAGTGAGAGAGAGAGAGAGAGAGACTGGGGAATAACTGTTAACTGTGCAGCCAATATCTCTGTCCCCGTCCTTTTTCTACTCCCCATCATGCGGCGTGGTGTGCTAGTGGTAATCAATGTTTGGTTAGTTATTTGTGGAGTCACATCCTGAGTACTGGCATCGGGAGACGCCAAGGTCAGCGCACAGTGCACACAGGGTTACACCACAGCTGCTCATGCACACAGCATAACAGCATCACTCAGGTTGGGATCTGATTGGCTGATTTCCCCCCTCCCGAAGTGACGGGCCGTCATCGTCCCTCCGCTATCCGTAACGGAGCTGCACTGTATCTAGATTTGCCTCTTATGACAGATGTGTGCTGACATTTATTTGGAGCGAGGGAGGGACACACACTCCGGGCGGACGCGCCAAATGAAAGAGCGGCGGCGATTCTGGCGAGGAACACGGAGCGGTTCATGTGATCTCCACCCGCCGCTGCAGAGGTGTCTGCAGACGTAGCTCACCTGAAGTCCTCCAGGTTTCCTCTGCTGTCAGTCATCTCCTGTTTATTTATTATAACTGATAATTATCCCTCGTTAGATTTCTGTCTGTTAGTTAGGTTGAACTGAAATGATAAGTCCAAGTTATTTTCAAGTCAGAGGTTTGACTTGTTTGCGTTGTTGGTTTCCACTCGGCCTCTCCCGTCACACATAAGCAGGAGCCTGTTTGGTCGGACAGCAGCTACCTTTCACCCTGACAGTCATCCACCGAAACACACCAGAACCACTGAAGGGAAACGGCCCGCTGGGTTTACAAGAACAGGAGTCCAACTGAGAGAGGTTTTCGTTTCCACCACCTCGAGACACAGACACACTCTCTGAGTCTCCTATAGAAGTTATTCATTTTGTTTTATGGCAGAGCAAAGATTACGAATGTGATGAGAGTGTCGAGGTTGACATTTGCACCCGTCTGTGGGGACGTCTCGGAGTTTACAGTTGTGTTATTGCCGACCAAAACCGGCTATTCTTCACGGGGAAGTTGGACGATCTCCAGGTATTTTTGTGGGATCCAAAACCGGCTGTTTTTCTCAGGAACTCAGACCATCTCCAGTCGTTTCATTGGCAACCTAAAACCAGCTATTTTTCAAGTGGGACCTTCTCCAGGCGTTTTTTTTTAGCAAACATGTCAAAACATGTATTTTGAGCCAAACCGTGATCTTTTCTGAACCCTCGCTAAGTGGCGTTTATGCCCGAACCTAAGCAGAGCAGATGCAGAGCGTTACGACAGGAGAGAAACATAAAAAAAGGTTAGATTTGAATGTTGTCTGTGGTTTTGCAGAAAGGTACTTTGCTAACAATAAACTGGTGATTGGAATTACAAGAACTAGTCATCACCAGGGCGGATTAAAGGTCCACTGTGTCGTGTTTTAAGTAATTTATGACCTCAAATCAGCGTCTTCATTCATAAATAAGTCCTCATTGGTGTAAAATGATCTCTGCCAACAATCTCACTTCTCCTCCTGAGGGAAGAATCACACATTGTGACGTGAAGCAGGAAGTTGGGCGTGAAGAGAAGCAGGGCAGTTTCTGCTTTTCTCCCAAAATCCTCTTCCCGTTTAACATTGGGGCTTATGGGGCAGTTGCTGGAGTTTGTGTCGGTTAGACGCAGATAATTCAAAAACCGTACATCCTCCCGATAAAGTGGACACTTTGCCAGACAGAAGACAAGTGTGGCTACGTTCTTGGAAAATATCACTACTGTAGTGTGAAATCTGTGGCTAGGATCGTCATCTAAAGAAACATTTTCGGAGAGTTTTTTCAGGCTCCCCCACTCTGCCAGTTGGTGCTGCACGAACATTCCGCAATACACACTCATTGAAAATCCTGAATTTTTTCGAAATCACTCACGATCAATTAAGGGTCACCGTTCAAAAACTAAACATCGTAGAAAGAAAGTTCAAATACAACTCAAATAGATGAGACTTGTGCCTACATTTTAAAGTTTGAATGGTGTCTCTAGGTCAAAGTCTGCCAGAGCAGGAGATGTTTGAAAAACGTCGATGATTTTGGGACATTTTTGACCCCGTCCCATTCATTCCTTATGGGAAGTTTTTCATACGGAGGCTTCCATGTCCTTCCGCTCTATAAAAAACGATGAACTGGTGAGAGGGACAAAAAGCTCTACGTGGTACAGATAAGGCTAAAGGCGTTTTCACTCAGAGCCAGCGTGACTGTGGAACGGAGAAGGAGCTTAGCCAGACGCGCTCGTCAGCTGCAGTTTGAAGTCTGTTTGAAATAACGTACCTCATCACCCGAAACTAAACTTGATGAAGTGCTGTTTGAAGACATGTTGCTGTCAGAGCTTCTTGAATCTTGACACATCCCGCCTGCCGTAGTTCCAACAGGCTGCAACGCACGTTTGAAAACGCGAGGCGCTAGAGAGCAGTATTCGTTTGGATGCAGAATAACATTTAACCACTAGATGGGAGAAATAATTCCACAGTGTGTCTTTAAAACAAACAAACAAATGTTCTGCAGACGTTTACATCAGATTTTGTACCGTGCAGGGTCCTGATATCGTTGTTGAATTCCCGCACATGCTCATTCATACGAAGTAATAAAGAGAGAAATCACGTATTAACGACCAGAATACTTGTAAGATCTGAGATTTGTATTTGCACAGATTTGGATCAGAGGTTTTACTTCATAGTAGTGATTAAGATTAAAATAACTACGACCACATGTGTTCACAATCCCTGGACGTCCCCGGGACGTTTTAGTCCGACACATAAGCTTATAGTCAGTACTGAGAGTCATATGGTCGATCTGAGCAGAGAGGATTAGCTGCTAATGATCATTTTCCACATCAGCTCTGAGTCTACTGTTCCTGTGATTTAAAGTTTCAGCTCTGCGGTACAGTGCTAAATCTAGTGTTCTGCTTTAATGTATAATATATTAAACTAATAAGAATAAACTCACGTTCTGTCCGGCGCTGGTGATCGTTGCTAACCTGAGAAAAACAGAAAATGATCTTTAAAGTTCTCCTGTATTTATAGTAACGAATGATAATTACTTGACCTGTGATGTGAGAGTGTTTTAATAACGTCACGTTATATATTTTAATTTCATATTATTGAAGACAGCAGTTTATATTTAGTCTACAACTCCAGCGAGATCCCACAGGATCTGCAGCGCCGCTCCTCTTCGGCAGATTGGCAAAAAACAGAACAGGATTATAACCCCAGCGAGCCCCCTGAGAGTACGCAGGCTTTAGTCGTGGATTATACTGTATATATATATAAAAAAACATGTAAAAGTGCCTCTGTGTGTCTTTTTCCGTGTGTGTTTATGAGGAGGAACAATGGGCTTAACGGCTTACAGGCTCTTTTTTTTAAGGATGGAGGTTGAGAGTTGAAGTGTGAACAGCCATTTTCAGGAGTTAAATTGAATTTGTTATACTTGAAGTGCTGAGGGTGTGACGGAGATCAGCACATGTTGGGAAATGTGCATCATGGTGAATCCTATATCTTGAATACCTGTGGCAGACACAAGCCATACACCTGAGGAGAATCAGTAATGAAGGTTAAGGTAGAATATAATTGGTGCAGATGAGTGTTTTTCTTGGTCTCATTGATTCACACGAAGTCGGCCTGATCACAGAGATTAATCTGTGAAATTACCTGACGAGCTGTTTGGTTTCCTGTCAGCGGTCTGACTGTGAGTGTTTGATCATGCTGGGGAGAGTTTGTCAGACATGCAGAGCGAGTTTCCTTAATTGATTTATCTGCGAGTGCATCATCACCTGCTTAACACATGAGCTCACCTGAATGTCAGCTGTTTTGTTCACCTTTACTGAGCACAATAAGACTCTGATGTGCATATTGATTGATATGTGGTGCCATTTGTCATAATCATGAAGAAAGGAGGGTCTCATCGGTGTTACATATCACTTCAGTGTGCACAAAAAGAGTAACTATTGATTAAGTAATTAGTGATTCATTATTAAGTAACTGGTAATTAATGATTACCTAGTTGGTAACTAGCCACTCTGGCTGTTGAAGAAAGTGATCGTACGCTGATTCACATATGTTTATGACCTACTCATTACCTAATGATTTGTTAATACCATATTTCACCAATTAATCGCCGGGCTGCAAATAGCCGCCTGGTTCTTTTAAACGCCTGGGGTCAGCAGCCTTTTTGCGTATTAAACGCCCACCTGAATAACCGCCGGGGCGATTATTTGCATTATTTTTGCAGAAGCAAACAGTTGGCACTTCCGTTTTCTGTCAAAACAAGAGAAGTAGCTAACGTTAGAAAAGGGTGTACTGTAATCTTAGATGACCGACTGACTCTTATTTTGACAAAAAAACAGGAAGTGTCAGAGAGAACAACTCGCAGCGCGAGTTTAACGGCCCACCTTCACACAGCGGAGGACAGGTCAACACGGAGGAGAACGGACAGCAAATGGACATAAATGATAACGTAAGAAGGAAGAAAAATAAAAAGCATGACGCTACGTTTAAGCTTGGAGTTGTGAAATACAGCTGTCATCACAATAATGGCCTGGTGCAGGTCTGTGTAGAAATAAATAAAGGCCTGCAGCGAATAGCTGCCTGCTTCTTTTAAACGCCTGGGGTCAAAGTTGATTTTGCGTATTAAACACTCGGCTATTAATTGGTGAAATACGGTATCTACCAGTCTGATACATCATTATTATCATTATCATCATTATTACCTTATTGTCAAGTGTTAACACATAAAGCCTACAACACAACAACTGTAGATTAAGAGATGTAAGAATGCTCAGTGCATCCTGCTAAACTGGGTTAATTGGACACAGGTGTTGAAAATGCACCTTTAAGCACATCCAAAATAAGAAACCTTTAAGGGCGTGTGACTACGACAATCTCAGTAACAGCCAATGACACGTGCAGCTGTATAATAATAATAATAATAATAATAATGCTTTATTTTTGAATAGGGACAGTGCACATTAATGAACATCGAAAACATCTCTGTAAACATGCCGGATTATAGCAAAGCTGCTAGTTTGCATCCGTAGTCCCTAATAAAATAATAAAAAGACAGCAAATAAATAGATAAAATACAATTAGAAGAGACAACACACACACACACAACACAATACAGTACACAATCAGGAGGAACCCAGACAGGATATAACAATGCAATAAAAAGTAATGTTCAAGTCGTCTCAAGTCTCAGGTGTCTGTATGAATACACAGGATTTCTGTCAACATGTTTTTGCAGACTCACTGAGTCTGAGTGTCTGTGTGTGTCTGTGGAGGGACGAGGTCTCAGGACCAGCGAGAGTCCGTCCGTGGAGGTGCAGAGGCCTCGGGCATCATCATCCCACATCACAGGAGCTATATTTAGCACGAGTTTGATTTCCTCTCACAGGTCTCGGCCTCTCGGAGCCACTTTCCAGTCATGTTTCAGAACCCAGACCAAAGGAAAACATCTCCGTCTCGTCCTTTGACTACACCTCTCAACATGTTCATCGTTCTTCTGTCGGTGCACGTTTGTTCCTGCTCTCCTCACACCGATCCAAACTGTCACATTGGGTTTCGCTCACGTCCTGTTGTACAGCGATCTGTCTGTGCGGTCCAAACAACAGCAGCAGCATGCTGTGACAACTTCACGTCTGTAAAGTTCGTAATATTCCTCCTTTCTGATTTCACGGCGATACGCACTGACAACTAACATTATTTTTCAGGGAACGCTGTGATGGGATGTTGTTAGACGGCCGTACCTTCACTGAGGCCTTTTATAACAGCTGACAGCGGCTGTTACGAGTCTTGCAGACAGGTAATAGTGATGGAGATGTTTTTCCGGAGCCTTGTGCAGCACAACAAATCCAAAACCTCCCAAAAACACGTCGAGTAATGGCCGAGTCGAAAGGATGTTGTTTTGATGTGACTGAATAGATCCATACAAAAATATGTCAGAGACTCACAACATGAAAGAGGAAAGATGTTCGGCTCAGACTTAATTAAAATCTGACATCCTGTCCTGCTTTTTCAAAAAGAAACCGCTCGGCACTGACTGTAAGAAAAACCTATAGTCTGAGGTGATGCATCATTAATGATCGCTCGTATACATACAGTTATTCTCTGAAGGATTTCTTATAGATTTAAATTTTTAACAGAGATGTTGAGTATCACATACACAAGAGACTTCAACACTCCACCTTTTTGTCAGCTCGGCATGAATATTACATGTTAAAGATCCCTCTAGTGGTCGTAATTACTGAGGTGACGATTCGGCCTCTGGCTCTCCTACAGTATACAGTCGACACAGAGGTGTCACTTGTTATCGTTCAACATCTATTTTAAGATCGTCTTGTGAAGCCGTTCCAGCGTAAGTGTAAAGGATAATTACAGTTATTTTCTGTGTTCAATCATTTATGGCTTTAAGCACCAGAACAGCTGCTGGCAGTCGTTGTTCTCTGCTCTAATATACATACGGTCGACTTTAAAAAGCAACCAAACATGATTTGAATCATTCTTTACTTCTAAATGTGCAATTATTCCTCATTCGACGAGTTAACAAGGTGTTCAGCTGCTGCATCAACAAAACTGTGGCTGTACACGGCTTATAAAAAGGTAGAAACAGAGCGGTAGACGTCTTCAAGATGGTGAAATAAGGAATGAAAGAAAATAAAAAGGAAAAGAATAAAGGCCTGTAAGACTGTACGAGTGGGACGAGCAACGTCTTCACTTTTAATGTTTACAAGTACAAAATTATTAAGGAAACAATATTTCTTTGGTTAAAGTGACGTTTTGTTCATATATTAACTGACCTTGACTTCTGATTTCACATTCAACAAATACAACCCACATGCAGAACTCAGAGGCTGGCAAGCAGAAGAACAAAAACAAGCTTTGAAGCTGATAATCAAAGTCCAAAATCCAAGTTGCATAAGGGCAGCCAGCAAAAAAAGCTGGCAACAGAGGACAACAAGGAGAATCCCAAACAGAGGACAAACCATAAAACCACAGGGAACCAATCCAGAACACAGGAGACGCAGGATGATCACAGACGAACTGACAGAGAGGGATGAATAAAAACACCGGCTTAAATATTGAGGGACACATGAGGATAAACTTTAATTATAAAACAGGAAATGACAAAACTAAAAAAACAAACCGAGCTTCTGTACTACTTCACCTGATTTCCTCCTTTGCTGCCTTAATACTTCCCACGGCCACTAGAGGTCGCCACTTTACAAAGAATGCAAATATTGGTCCTAATAATCTGCTTTCACAGTCGACCTGTGTGGTCGTTCTTCTGATGAGGAATCACTAACGCCAGAGAGGTTCATCCTCTGTGGAGCGTGAATATCTCTACAAGGTTACGTCCCTAAAACTGTTTCACTGTCACTGCTCGGCCTTTTTTCTCCACACTGTATTCACACTATTTTCAGAAGCAGAAGCTGTTTAACGTTCACGCTGACGCAGTGTTCAGTATTCAGCTCCGTGCATGTTTCCTCTGCATGTGCGCTCTCCTACGAGCTGGTGAGCGGCCTAAACTGCAGCGGCATCTCAAACCGCAGACACTCCGAAAACAAACAAATCCATCAGAGATGCCTCGCTGGCTGCACAGTCTCCTCTGCCTCCTTACGTAACGTAGGTCCTGTCACAGGGAGTCAGCTTCAGGGGCTGACGCTTCCACAGCAGCAGCATGGGTCTTGTTAATACTGACCCAATTTAATGGGTAGGCAGCCGGGATGACGGCCGGATGGCGGGATGATGTTCGTGTGGCCGGCTGGCTGACTGGCTACGACTGAACGTCTGGGTAAACAAAATGTGTGTGTGATCTGTGGACGGACCGGCTGGTTAAAGAGGAAAGATTTGAATTTGTGGTTGAAACCGGATGCGTAAGTTGTCAAAATGAAGACGTTCCTCATAACGATTACTAGAAAATACTTTGCCATTTATGACACTTGTTTTTTTATATTATCTCCCAGGGGGATTTTTTTGATGTGTTAAATAAGGTTATAAGCTCAAAAACGTGTGTGTGTGTGTGTGTGTTCGCCACATGGAGGATTTAAAGGGGCAGTATGTAGTTTTCAGTATGTAGTTCTCCAAATTTGAATGTTTAGGTAACTCAGAAATATTGATTCTTCCCATAAGTGAATAAACAAGATGTTCTCAGAGGAGAATAAGCTCCCCGGAGGCTAAAAAGGTGGCAGGGTCCGCCACATATAAACAAACAGCAGGACACAAGTTGTCAAAATGAAGACGTTCCTCTTAACGATTCAAAGAAACAGGATTTTTGAGAAATCGCTTTGCCACTTATGATGCTTGTGTTTTTATATTAGCTTATATTAGCTTTTTTTTGATGTGTTAAATAAGGTTATAAGCTCAAAAATGTGTGTGTTTGTGTGTGTGTGTTCGCCACATGGATGATTTAAAGGGGCAGTATGTAGTTTTCAGTATGTAGTTCTCCAAATTTGAATGTTTAGGTAATGATAGGAACTCAGAAATATTGATTCTTCCCATAAGTGAATAAACAAGATGTTCTCAGAGGAGAATAAGCTCCCCGGAGGCTAAAAAGGTGGCGGGGTCCGCCACATATACACAAAGTAAAACAGTTCTTTTCTTTCTCTTCTGATTAAAATGTAATCCCCAAACAACACAGTGCTGCTTTAACCAGCCGCTTCATCATTTCATTGTGATTTTAATGATTCTCTTCCTGCCATTGACTGATTGATTGAAAAGAATAGCTGTTCCCCTTCTGGACTGAATGTCTCGCTGCCCAGTTTAAACACAAATCCATGGCATAATGCATTGTTGTGCGTATTCCCTGTGTGATTTGTGAATGGGATTATCTACTTTCCTGCTAATTTACCGACCGACTCCCTGACTACAGCAGCTATTCAGAGGGAGATTGCATTTCTGGCTCACTGGCAGGTGTCTGACTTGAAGAGTGCCGGGCTGACCGGATAAAGGGTATAAAGCAATTTTCCATCATTTGTATGTAAACCTGTATGACTGGCTGGCTTATTGATCGACGGATCGACTGCCTCCCTGGACGAACAAACGTCCCCCCTCATCAGCAGTGGTGTCGCCACATGTAAGATTTATGACCGAGTCCACCTGGTAATTACGGAGAGTCACTTGTTTAGTGGAACGAGGTGACACGACAGCTGCCACAACACTGGTTGGTGGAGATGGAGAGCGAGCGATGGGGAAGGACTGTGGGTGGGAAATTAACAGAGTGGAAAGGACTTAAAGGGAGTAAAGCAGGAGTGAGAAGAGAAGAGAGGAGGGAGGAGAGTGTGGTGGAGAGAGAGAGAGATGCACCGAGGAAGTTCTCTCTCTCATTTTCTCTTCGACGGTGCATCAACAGATTGTCTCGCTGCATCAAAACACGGCTGCTGACATCACTAACACGTCCACCCACCGACACACACTCTGCAGCGCCGCTCCTCAGTGATTCATGCATCTCACACGAGTAATAAATGGACAGAACCGCTGCACGATCAAGCCTGAATTATGTAAATATTATAGATTTTAAATAATATATTCAACGCCCTCTGACTCAAAAAAACATTGCTGGGTTATTACAGTGAGTGTGTACAGTGAAATCTGGAAGCAAAGTCAACGTGGGAAGATGATGAGATGATTGAGTTGTGAAAGATCAATATCTTCTCTAAGATTCAGTAAACAATGCCGATCATGTCTGCAGCAGGAGGCAGTGCCGATTTTTTTTAGTTGAAAGTTAAATGTAAAGCATATCAGCCGCTCCCTGCAGGACGGTGCATGCAGCACAGTCGATATCGTCTGGGTCACACTTAAAAGGGGAATCGACTTTACACATCAAAATCTGTTTACAGGTACGACTGCATATGTGGAAAAAGTTGCATAAAGGCGAGTTTGTTCATACGGCAGCGTTCAGACACAAGGCAGCTCAGAGTGCAGCGAAATGAACGAATGTTTTAATGAAAACAAGACAATAAAAACTAGAAATAAGTTATGAATCGAACGTATTGGGAAGCAGTAAACAGTTTAGGACCTCAGGTGTTCAGAACAGACAGACAGTTGAGGGCTTAGAAACTAAAAGGTGTCTTCACCTCACCTATAGGAACACCAACGAACTGAATAAAGCCTTGAGGGAGCTGAGGAAAGTCTGATAAATTGCCTGAAGCGATGTCATTTGAGTCTCCATCAGATGGGGGTGATGTGTTTGAAGTCGGTCAACCAGACCTTTCAGCTCGCTCTTCATTTCTGCTCGACGCTCGAGGCAACATCAGGTCCAACTTGCATAACTCACCCGAATCTCCATATAACTGTCTGCGGTCCAGTTGCATTTTTGGTAACACAGGTACCAGATAATAAAAAGAAGAAACATTTTTTTTAAAAAGCTGATAAATCTGGTTTCCTTTTAAAGCAACATTGTGTAGAAACTGGCATCTTGTGCAATTTGGTGCCTCCCACAGTTTCTGAGTGTAACACGACTGTCGTTAAAGGCCGGCACACACCGGCTAACACGTCGGACGTCTGAAGCGTTAGGAGAGAGTCGGACGAGTTCGGGAGCTGCTCTGTTTGGTGTGTTCAGCTGCGTCTGATCCGTCTGAACATGCGAAGTCGGCCGTCTGAGGTTGGACGCCATCAGATACTCTGATTGGTTGTTAGCTAGCTGTTCAGTGACCATTCTGATTGGCGGTGTGCCAGCGAATCAGCGCGGCGTGTGGGAGGGGCGGCGGAAGTGACGATGGTAAACAAACCACATAAACAGAGACGGCACAGAGTTACAAACAACACTTCACCGTTCGTTATTTTGGGGATAAACCAACGTATGTTTGGAAGCCATGGCTGTGTGGACCGAGGACTTTGAGGAGCAGCTGGCTGCCCTGGTGGAAGAGAGACCACCGTAATACGACATCACGCAAGTAATGCTGAGCTAACACTGTGTGTGCTTTGTTCTGATAAGCTACGGTCCGCACTCCGTTCTGTCATTTCCTGTTTTTATGTTCTGGGTGACTGGCACGAGACTAGCGCCACCCGATGTTTAGGAGACTTATTGCAGAACGTATACGCTGCTGTGTAGCCGGGGCGGTGTGTTTCAATGTGACTTTTCTGCCGAACGGGTCAGACAGGAGGCGACGGAGTGGTCGGATAAGGAAGTCGGCCTTGGGCGGCGTGTGAGGGCGTTAATACAAAATCCCAGACACAACGTATGCTGACTACAAACAAAACTCATTTCATAACAATTTTATGTCTTGAAAACGTGTTTGTTGATGTAAACATGTAATAACTCCATTAACAATTAAATGACAGTATAGCAAACATGTATTTCTCTTCATGTGTTACCTCATATCCATCTGGATGATGCTGTGAGCGTTGCAGACACACACACATGCACTGTACACATGCACACACGCCGCTGTGAAGCATGATTGTGCAGCACTTGGTTCCGCCCCATGGAAATATCTGATTTGGTTTTGAGAGTGATGGTGCAGTCTGTTATAAATAGTTCTCCCTAAAAGCTAAAAAACACTATCTGCTATTGATTAGCTGTCAGCACATGTTAAAGCTCGCTGTCACTGGTCACACAGGCTGTGTGCCCTGGCAGGCTGAGACACACACACACACACACACACACACACACACACACACACACACACACACACACGGAGCAGAGCGTGAGAGAGTCATGTAAAATGCATGCACCAGCTCCATCCTGCTCTCTACGTGAGCTCTCTTCTTCTATGATTCCTCTGGTGCCACAGACGCAACACTTCACTCGGGCACATGTATATATGCACATAAATGGTCGTTCCATAATGATGCATAAATAAACACACAACCTCACACAGAAATCTCAGACAAACTCTGTGTGTCTATGCCACACACACACACACACACACACACACACACACACACACACACGTGCACTCACTACAGCGATTTCCCATTTGCTCTGCTTCCTCTGACTTCAATGATTCATGCTTTTGACACTTCCAGCCTGAATGCCGATGTGAACTCATTGGTTTATTGCCACGCGGCTTTATGGATTAACACGCTGCACCTGCAGCTTTGGGACTTTTTAAGGGCTATTAGGGACTCCCTAAAAACCCGGTGTTTCATCAGAGGGTGGCGCCGTACGTCCTGCGTCACACAGAGTGTTGTTGTGTGCCTGATGCGTGTTCTCGTCAGCTCACATCAGGGGTCTCTTCACTTTATTAATTTAAAGGGATATTCCGGTGTAAGTTTAATCCATGGTCTAACACACCGTGACACCGAGTAAGACTCCCCCTCGAGAGGTCAAGTTAGCTGACCGCTAGCTTAGCTAGTTTTAGCAACCTCAGAAAAGACCGCACGATAACAACACACTGCAGCTTCTGTCTCCAACTAGAAACCGCCATCAAAAAGCCACAATTAATGGTGAGAACAGCAGCAAACTTCAGCAACAGTACATGTACAGTCCCAGCACACAGTACGAAGCATCAAACATCTGCTAGCTTTGCTGGATTTGTATTAAAAACACAGCACAACTCACCCTCTCCTCCAGCAGCCTGCCTGTGTGGGGAAGCCCTGACGAGTCGATTACCGAGTGCAGTAGATTTCTGCAGCTCAAGGATGAAAATGTCTGATTATTACTCCATGGAACGCTCAGTTCTTATTATCGAGAGCTGACAGGGAAAAGAACGGAAGTAATGGAGTAATAATCAGACATTTAAAATGCTGTAATATTGAGATACTGGCTTATAATTCTTATGTGTAAACAAATAAAGAATAAGTCGAATTCTACGCTTCTGCTTCATGTTGGACAGAAGTAATGGAGTAATAATCACACAGGCAGGCTGCTGGAGGAGAGGGTGAGTTGTGCTGTGTTTTTAATACAAATCCAGCAAAGCTAGCAGATGTTTGATGCTTCGTACTGTGTGCTGGGACTGTACATGTACTGTTGCTGAAGTTTGCTGCTGTTCTCACCATTAATTGTGGCTTTTTGATGGCGGTTTCTAGTTGGAGACATAAGCTGCAGTGTGTTGTTATCGTGCAGTCTTTTCTGAGGTTGCTAAAACTAGCTAAGCTAGCGGTCAGCTAACTTGACCTCTCGAGGGGGAGTCTTACTCGGTGTCAAGGTGTGTTAGACCATGGATTAAACTTACACCGGAATATCCCTTTAATCCTGACCATCTTTTCCTAAACCTAACCAAGACGTTTTAATGCCTTTAACTGCAACTGAAATCCTGGAATTATTCTTCTAAATACCTGTGAACGATAAATCCACTCAGACTAATAGTAAAGTCCTACATTTCCAAAAGGTTTTCCAGCAGACAGCCCTTTAACAAAACCACCCAACCTGTCTTACAAGGCAGAATCTCACCTGACGTGTGCACAGATAAGGTCGAGTACCCACATTATTGAATAATTGTTGCGTGGCTTGCTGAAGCGTGCACTGACACTTCCTGCAAAACCAAGTTCATGAGACACAGAGCTGCTGCACAAATATCTCTAATTACATGCAACATGAATCATTGATATTATTGTTGTTGTTGTTGTTATATGGATGGTATTCTGATTGTTTTGACCTCTGTAAACATAATATCAGTCTCTACATGTGACATTGTGTTCAAAAATGTTTCCAATCACGACTCCTGGGAAGAAGTTTATTATTACTGGAAAATATTTCCCTCTTGTTTAGTCTCCTGATGAGACCGAGTACGTTTCAGGCCCTTTTTTGGACATCATTAAAATAACGGACCATATTTGAAGCTGCTTTAGGGTTCACTGCCAGTTGGCCACAATCACTGAACATACTGAATGCCCTCCACATAAAGCTTGAGCCGTCTTCACGGGGTCACGGACAGAGTTCACGATGATGCTTGCCCTTTGGTCTTTTCTCTGGTAATCGTCTCTGCAACCACTTTAAGATGTGAGGAAAATAGTGACAACCGGAAACCAGACGGTTTGCTTGTAATAAAGTTTCTGCTCATCGATGCTTTGCACTCAAACACTCCTGCAGAGCTGCACAGTGCCGGTACATGATTGTGATTATACTGAGCAGCTTCCAGGTGTTCATGTGTGTCAGAGTGTGGAGACGGAGCTGGAAGTGTTGCTCACTGTTAATGAATCAGTGGAATAAACTGTCGCTTCTCTTCATGGTGCAACGGAATTTATAGAACATTGCTGTACTATATTGACAGTCATTGTTCAAAAGCTTAAAGGTCCACTGTGCAGTGTTTTAAGTAATTTATGACCTCAAATCAGCGTCTTCATTCATCAATAAGTCCTCATTGGTGTAAAATGATCTCTGCCAACAATCTCACTTCTCCTCCTGAGGGAAGAATCACTTCTCTGTATTTCCATAGGACGGGCGAGCTCTACGGAGGCTTCCATGTCCTTCCGCTCTATAAAAAACGATGAGCTGGTGAGAGGGACAAAAAGCTCTACGTGGTACAGATAAGGCTAAAGGCGTTTTCACTCAGAGCCAGCGTGACTGTGGAACGGAGGAGGAGCTTAGCCAGACGCGCTCGTCAGCTGCAGTTTGAAGTCTGTTTGAAATAACGTACCTCATCACCCGAAACTAAACTTGATGAAGTGCTGTTTGAAGACATGTTGTTGTCACAGCTTCTTGAATCTTGACACATCCCGCCTGCCGTAGTTCCAACAGGCTGCAACGCACGTTTGAAAACGCGAGGCGCTAGAGAGCAGCATTCGTTTGGATGCAGAATAACATTTAACCACTAGATGGGAGAAATAATTCTACAGTGTGTCTTTAAAATGACCTATGTTTACTTTTTATTTGACATGGACCTCTGGTGGTCATGCTGCTGAAGGAGTTTGAAGTGGATGCTTGTGCAGACAGATAGCACACAACAAACATACTGGTGCATTTAAAAAAACATTCATGCTGGAGACTTGGATGTGAGGAAGAGCGGAGATAAACCAACTTAAAAATGGCCACAGATATTATTTACATACTAACGTAAATCTCTGAAGCACAGAGACGAAGACTGACTGGATCTTGACCAGCAGCATGTGCAGGATGTGTGTCACAGTGAGGTCACCTGCACATCAGTCTGACAGATAACAGGCTTCAGGTCGGCGTCCCTACGAAGTGTAATCTGGAGCAGCAACGCCACAATTACCTGAAGAATGAAACCAAAGTGCTTTTTCCTGCTTATCTATCTACATGTGTAATTGCCTGATGATTTATAACCAGAACCTGAGTGTGATCTAGTTCCTGGGTCGTGTGTGAGAGCAGCGTTACAGGTTCAGTTAAGTCGTTGTTGTGGATAGTTGTAATCCACAAGCATTTATGTACATTACTTTTCTTTCTCTCTCATCTGATTAACGACATCAAGCTCATCAAGACTCATCGTGTTCACCGGCAAATGTGATAAAAGCATGAAATTCACTGGGGAGCACACAAACACACACACACAGCAGATAGAGCAGATCAGAGCGTATAATAAGATTAAGAATAAAACACAGCAGAGTATAAAATACCACAACATAAAAGACATTTTAAGACTATTACGATTAAATGTCTAAAGCTTTGTAAACATTCCATTAATACTGTACACAATAAAGAATAAAGTCACGATACTAAACAACGTAAAGACTCGAGTTCTGGGAGGATGATTGCAGCTCAGCGATCAGGGATTACACTCTGCTTTTATACAGACAGCATTTAAAGCTGAAACAAAAGTAGTCTGTGTTCACTGCCCTCCATTATTTGTCTCGTTGGAAAAACGTGTCTTCGAAGGACATCTGGTGCCTCTGGAAGAGTTTGCTCGGGACACCAGGTGGCTCGAGAGCCGGGTGGCCACCGAGCGATCTGTCGGGAGAATCAGGAGCAAATATCACACTTGTATTTTAAGCTGAAGGTCAAACGCTCAGTCACAAACATTTGAGATCACGCCTGGAGCAAAGAGAGTTTTTTTTTTTTTTTCCCCACTCTACTTAGAGACACCAGATGGTTGGTGTTTGTCACATCGGACACATATGGTCAAAAAAGAAGTGAGCAGCTAGTTTTCTGCTGAATGCATCATCGGTGGAGGGTTCGCCAGAATTAATCTGCAGCCACAAAGTGAGTCACGGGTCAATAAAAACAACGAGATGAGAGACATCTACACAGCAGAACCACAGACAGGATCAGTGAAGGGCGATTCTTTAAAAATGGAATTTCAAACTCTGCTTATAAAGAATATTTTCTCTTTGCTCTCACTTTCAGATGCACTTTAGATCCGCTTATATCTGCTGTGTTAAAGCTCTTTTTTACTTCTAATGCTGAAAGTATTTAATGGTCAAACAAATCAAGAGTTAAAAATACGTATGAAAGGAACCATAAAGTAGCTGCTTATGCTTTAAAAACAACAATTAAATGCTCAAACTTCAAACAATCCCAGATTTATTTTTGTAAACAACACATTTTATACCTGAAGGAAAAAAAAATGCTTATATATAGTTCAATATGTGTTTTTGTCTTTCACAACCTCAAAGAATTTCTTCATGAAGGAATGTTTAAAGCTTCACAGACGCACCTTTAGCTCTGCAGATAAGGTGTGAATTAGCATTCCAGAGCGACAGGTGTGGGAGGGACAGACAGGTTGGCTGCCAGCTCTGGTGGGATTTAGAGATAATTAAATGCTTGTTTGTTCCTTTGTTCCTCATTAGCTGAGTGAAAGAGACGGCTTGATTGGGGTCCTTTCACCTGCAGAAACATGAACCTGAAAGACATATTGAGTAAATGCAAAGACACAGCAGCACAATACAAGTAATTACCCATTGTTGTCTATAATAACAACTCTTAATAGAAAACTGCTTCTGTACATTGAAGAATATAAATCTGTATACAGGCTTTGTTTGCAAGACAAAAGAGGGACGTTCCTGCTGAAAGAACTGTCACACAGCTGTGGTGATTTCTCTTGAATTACTGTTATCACAATGCCTTTTACCATTGATTTGATGGAGACAGAGCAGCCTGGTAGATTCTTCCACAACTTCACGCAACTTCAATCAAGACATCAAATTTAAAGAATGCTGCTTGATGACCCGGTCACTAAACTAACTTTACAGGCTGACATTAGAGACCCGTGCTCCGACAGTCTGCTCTGATATCAGAGGAGCAACATTAAAATATGTCAAAACGCTGGAAATCAGCAAATAGCACATGTACGATGTCTGATTATTACTCCATTACTTCCGTTCTTTTCCCTGTCAGCTCTCGATAATAAGAACTGAGCGTTCCATGGAGTAATAATCAGACATTTTCATCCTTGAGCTGCAGAAATCTACTGCACTCGGTAATCGACTCGTCAGGGCTTCCCCACACAGGCAGGCTGCTGGAGGAGAGGGTGAGTTGTGCTGTGTTTTTAATACAAATCCAGCAAAGCTAGCAGATGTTTGATGCTTCGTACTGTGTGCTGGGACTGTACATGTACTGTTGCTGAAGTTTGCTGCTGTTCTCACCATTAATTGTGGCTTTTTGATGGCGGTTTCTAGTTGGAGACATAAGCTGCAGTGTATTGTTATCGTGCGGTCTTTTCTGAGGTTGCTAAAACTAGCTAAGCTAGCGGTCAGCTAACTTGACCTCTCGAGGGGGAGTCTTACTCGGTGTCAAGGTGTGTTAGACCATGGATTAAACTTACACCGGAATATCCCTTTAAATGCTGTAATATTGAGATACTGGCTTATAATTCTTGTGTGTAAACAAATAAAGAATAAGTCGAATTCTACGCTTCTGCTTCATTTTGAACAGAAAGATATTGAATCTCAAAAATGTGGCATTGTGTGAAAAATATCACACTAACACACTAACTGACTGCACACATGATTCCTCTCTGTAATCGTTTCCGTCACGTATGCTTGACATTCCTCTCCCAGCAGCGTGCACAGTGTTCGTACAGTCGGTATCTGCGTGGGGACATCTGTGCTGACGAGTGACTTTAAATAGAAACCTAGACTCAGGTGAGTGTCGGGGTTAGTGTGCGGCAAGGTTCATCACGCACCATCTGCTCATGGAGGCTTTTCTGATATCCAGAAATAACAACATTTCACAGCTTTAAATGACACAAACGCTGAAAAACAAACAGAAAGGGACACACAGTGCAGTGAAACGAGGCAGTGCAGACATCAGATATAGAGCCGAAGAACAGATAAAACTCTGATACGAATCAGTGAAAGTGTTGGAGGATTTTCATTAACTCAAACACTGTTCACATTTAAATGTTAAACAAGAATTAGGAGCAGACAGGAAGCTTTATCGATGATATCACAGTGGGACCTCCACGTCTCTGACAGGTGATGTCATAACGCTGTCATGCATGCAGACGCTTCGTGACACTGCAGTGATCCACCGTCCGGGTCGACCGGGAGGCCACGGAGAGACGATCCCGCTGACATGTTTGTGCTCTGACTGTCTGTCTGTCCTCATATTTATACTTTTGAATTGATTGATTTTGGATTTTGGGGCTTCAGCTTGGTTATTAAAGAGGTTGAGTGGTGTTCGCTGATTCGCTGATAATCTCTGTAGTTAAGAGTCTGAGTTCAGTTTGCCTATGGTTCATTTTGTAAAGCAAAGATGTTGTGTTACTTTCAATTGTTATCTTAAAGTTAAAATAAAAGAAACTTGTCTCTAGAGATAACAGTTATCACTTTGTTTTGTTTAAAATCTGTCTCTCACAGTTATTCCAGCTATCCTCATTGATCTACAGACGTCAGATAAATCAACGTCACCATGGCGCTATAATCCCTAAAACTCTTAAAGGAGATTTGTTTCACAGATTTCATCATAAACAATTTATTTTACATTTGAATTAGAACACAGACGAGAGAAATGAAATGTGAATCCGTGTCTGTCGAGATTATATCGATCTCATATCGCTTTCATCACGTCTGGATTCAGTGAAACGTGACCTTTGCAGATGGAGACACGCGCGACACGATGCGTTTAGAAAAGATGTTTAATCACACAATCAATTAGTGCAGTCGGGTGGATGAACATTTCACACCAGATATTTTGTGTTACACTACAGTGTCATCAGAAAACCTGTTAACTGAAGGAGTCAGGGGAATAATTTATATGTCATTGTGTACAACAGATTATGCTTAATGAGATGAAAGTCTGTAAGTCCTTCATGCTACAAAAACATAGAACGTATACATATGACATAAACATGTAGACACCCGTTATACAAAGGGGTTTCTGTTTCTCCAGATGTCGTCATAAAGGTACAAGTACACTCCCAAAAAGACCTAATTACAGAGATTTCAGCAGAATTTATGAGTTACTTTCATTTCTGGGTTTTATGCAATCAATCATAGTGAGGTTGAAATCACCTTTTACTTCATTTATCAGTTTAAACCGAACAGCCAAGATCAGTTTTGTTCAGCATTTTTCAGCTCTGCTCTGTACGAAGACTCAAGAAGCACTGTATGAGAAAGTATTGATCCATATAAAAGTGTCGGTGTGAAGCCAAACAGTTAAACAGCACCATAAATTAAAGCCTCCAGAATGGCTCGGTTGGATCAACGCCGCTCTTTTTAAAAACTGAACATTATAGCTTTTATGAATGCAGAGCTGCATTTTAAGTGTAACAAATAACCTAAGTGTAAATCAGATTTCACTGCTGTCACACCATGGTGCCGTACTATGAAACAACTTTGAAATAATAGCTCCTGTATTCATATTTAGAGGTCGAATCCAAATTTCTGTGCAGACTTCTTAAGTGTTGCACCTGCTGTGCTGTGACTCAGATTATGTGTGAGTCACGACTCTCCTCCCCTTCGTCCCTCCACAGTCTGGCTTCTGTCTCTGCTCACGTCTCTGGCAGCGGCCCGGTCCGGCTCTCAGACAGCACAGGTTCTGATACCGCTGAGAACAGAATGACTCAGAATTAAAGGATGATGTTTTTGAACATGCTCAGAGTTTCATGGAACAGATGATACACACAGGATGATATTACGCCTGTGACACAACAGCTCATCTGTACATATTGTTTGTGCACCAGGTGTGCGAGCGGCACACTGAGTCGGACGTGAGCTCTGCGCTCACAGAGCTTCCCTCACGATCACGTTTGTTAGCTGTCATGTGCAATAGGAGCCAGTGACATCAGTCCAGAGGCGCTACAAGCCATGAGCTCGCTGACGATCCGTGTGCGGTGGTGCTGTGTGCCCGTGTTCGCTGTCTCTGCAGATGAGCCATCAACATGCAACATGTGAGAACATGTCAGATGTGTAGAGCTCCAGCAAGGACGCCGCGACACACTTCTGTTCATGTGGTCGCAGTGAACTGTGAATCTGTGGATGTAAATCAAACACACGGTGACTGTAAAGCAGAGTATCAGTGCGTTTCATCTTTGCATTGTGCTGCTTCCATCTGTAATTTCTTGCTTTGTGTGCCTCTGGACATTAAATTGTGTCCTTGCCAAGCCAGTGTTTTATTTCACAAAGAAACAATCCTTGCCAGCGAGCAATTTTTGGCCTCTTTCCTTTTTCAATTAGCTGTGCACAACAGTGAAATAGCTCCAGATCAGGACGGAGCTCAGGATCCAGAGATCACGTGGTTTAGCTTCAGTCGGCCAAATGAAAATGTTTCTGAATGCTTTTTGTCCACATGCATGATTACCTCTCCTTCTTACGGTCAATTGTCATGACTGAAACGAGAGTGAACATTTACGATACTGTCATCTTGCACATTTCCAATTGAAAATTTGGTATTATAAGCGGGTTTAAATAAGATTTAGCGATCCAGCTGCACATTTAATCCACCCAGCTGTGTGTTGTCAGCGCTGCTCTCCAGCAACTCGCAGCAAACAGATGGCGAGAAATCCCTTTATTAAAGCTGCTGGGAGCGTCGTCGTCACTAAAGTTAGGAGGATCCTGCTGTCTGCACGGTCATGAGCAGGCAGGACCGCCTCTTTATGGAGTTCAATTTCAATTTCAATTTCAATTTATTTGGATAGGGACAATGCACATTGATGAGCATCAAAAACATTTCTGCAAATATGCTGGATTATAGCAAAGCTGCTAGTTTGCATCCGTTGTCCCTGAAAATAATAAAAGGAAATACAAATATTACAGACAACGAATAAATAGATAAAATAGAAATAGAGAAGACAACACACACACTACACAATACATACCAGACCCAGACAGGATATAACAATACAGTAGAAAGTAATGTTCAAGTCGTCGCAAGTCCGGTTAGTGGTCACACTTTTGATATGATCTAAGCCATTGTTTTAGTTTTCCTTTAAAAGAGGAGAATGTGGGGCATTCCCTTATTGTGGAGGGAAGACTGTTCCAAATGCCCCCCCCACAACGGACAACACGTTCCTCCCATACGTGGTGCGCCTGTGGGGAATCTCACAGTCTCCTCTGTCACAGGCCCTGGTTCTCATACCTCCCAGAGTCTTTTTTCTTATAAATTCATTCAGTGGCGGTGGAGCGAGACCATGGAGACTCTTATATATAAAGCAGGCAAATCTAAAAGTTTTAAAATTATGGAAACTTAAAAAGTTATATTTTTTAAGAGTCTTGCAGATATGGAATGAGAAGGGTTTTTTATCCAGAGTTTTTAGGGCTTTTTTATAGAGAGATTCTATCGGTTTGAGTGCTGTCGTACATGCCAGTGACCAGCTCGTTAAACAGTAGTCTATGTGTGAGAAGATCATACAATGTAAGAACATCAAAGCTGCACTGCTGGTTAATGAATTAGTGAATCTGTCTGAAATTTGCCAGATTGTATTTAACAGAGTTAGACACTTTTTTGATGTGTTTCCTGAATGAGAGTGTCAAGTCCAAGATGACTCCCAAGTATCTGAACTCGCTCACCAAAGCGAGTTCCTCCCCTCTCACAAAGACACCAGAATGATCAGTATTTGGCGGCCTTTTAGCAAAGATCATACAGACGCTTCTCTGTCCTGATTGGATAAAGTGGGCAGGGATACCAGACAATGTGTTTTCTATTTTACTGCATGAGCGTCGGGATGAGGGACCTGGGTTATTACTGCTGGAGCATATAGCTATTTAAGGGTCCTATTTGTTTGCTTTGGGATGCTTCAGTGTTATTACTTTAATAAAAATGTGTCTCTTACACATTATATCACATATATTCTGTATGTGGATCACAATATTAAAAGCACACAGACACACAAACATGCATCAGGCCGAGAGAAGGATGCCTGTGAGAGCCTGAACGCTCCGGGGTCGTTTCCATCGGAACATTTGTCCTTTAACCTGGAGAAACTCCCCGTTGTATCACCGCTGAGAGAGCGCGGCACATCTACATAACCTTCGGCCCTCTGAGCCGCACCGTCACCGAACCGGCACCACGTGGAGCGTATGTAGGTTAGTGATCGGAACAAGCACACCCAGCGGGCAAACGTCAGCTGTTACATTTGATGTGAAGGTGATAAGAAAGGCAAGAAGAAGGGAGAACACACAGTGTGCAGACGAGTTATTTAATATATAGAGTGACATGTTTAACCCATTTGTGCCCAGATTTTTTTCGGAGTTGTAAGGCAGATCATTTTATCAGTTGAGTCCCTCTGAATCATGTTATGTATTTATTTTTTCCATTTTCTACTTTGTTTTGAAGAAAATAGCATTTTTATGACTGGCAACAATTGTCGCCAGTAGTCACACAGCTTGTCACTCGGTCAAATGTCACCTAATAATAATATAGAGATAATAACAATGATATAGTAATAACAAAATATTAATATAGTCATAATAAATAATAACAAAAAGGTGGAGCGGGTAAAACAAAGAAATACATAAAGCTGTACATGGATACTGATGGATATCATCATTCCAGGAAGGTAGCTAATGATCGTGGTCCAAACCTTGGTTCCCCCTGTATAAAATTCAAAACAACAAACAATTTGAACTGCCCATGAACAAAAAAATATTCATCCCAGGTAAAATGTTTGAGGGTAGGGTTACTCTAGAGACTTGAATGATTAAATAATTATAATATGTTTGCAGGGAAAATCATAAGAAATGTATGAAAATGACCTCTTTCCAGGAGGATTTGCAACCGCCATGTCTTCAGCCGGAAGGAGCAGGAAGCAGATGATGTCATGCGACAGGAAGCACTTGGAAACGACTTTTTATAAATCAAAACCTTTGTCTAAGTTGTCTACGAGCATATAAGTGGAAAAAGTTGCATGAGGACCTTTGAGATTTTTTATTGTGAGTCGAAAATGACAGTGATACACTTTGGCAACGATTGTTGCCAGTGGGGCAAAACGGGTTAAGTCTTATTTTGACGGAGGATCGGTGGTTCGATCCCCGTCTGCAGCTCTGCTAACGCTGCAGGTGAACTGCAGACACATTCAGTTGTTCTATATCTAAATTATATTTTAATAATGTTTACGGTAATATTTACGGCACAGTGCTCTGTGTATTGTGGAGCACAAATGAGCAGCACAGATTAACACAGTGGAGACGTATTGCACAGGAGTAAAACTACATCATCCACCTCTTTGTCATCGCAGGCAGCAGCAGATGGGTGCAGCCAAAAGCCATCCGTCAGACGGGAAGTAACAGCAGCATCGTGTCTATCTGTGTGTTGAGCAATGTTCTCTGCCTCCTGTTGTTGGCACTGGTTTTCTTCAGTTTGTGATCAGGCGCTGGATAACCTGATGGCGACAAGTCACACAGTTTGTTCAGAGAGCTTTCCACTCAGCTGGGGAGCTTTTATACTGACGCACACGGACAAAATACCAACAGGTGAATACACCGACTTCCATCATGCAAGACACATAAAGGCAGGTTGAAACAAACCAGAAGCCAAAAGAATGCAGTCAACAAAGGCTGGTGACGGAAATCAAGAAACAAAAGGCAGACGAAGAAAAGTAAAAAAAAAAAACATAAAAAACACAAAAGAAAATGCAAAAAATCTGAATGAAGTCCAAACCAATGAAGAGTTTGAAACACGAGGAGTAGCTTAACAAATGAAGCACAGGTGAACAGGGGAAAAAACCCGAAAAGGACAAAGGGAGGAAGTGAGGAAGAGAGAACTTCAAAATAAAACAGGAAATAACTAAAGCAAAACTCAAATAACAAGGCTGGTTTTTAGTTTGAGAGTTACTGGGGAGGACAAAGCTTGAAACATTTATTCTGGGTGATGAGATGTTTAAAAATCTGTAGTATATATCTGTAGATTAGAGATCAGTGGAAAACATTTATTCATGTTATTGTCTTCATCCCTGATGGTCGACAGTAATCAGGCCCCACAGTGTTACCAGAGGACTTCATGTGATACAGAAAGTTTATATTATATTATATTATATCATAATTATAATTTACAGTTATTTTTGCTAACTTCCTGCATGTGTTGGAAGCATAAATGTACATTTACAGCTCATTCTGTTCAAGTGACGGGCGGCTGTACTCGATGATGACGACCTTTCATCACTTCATTTAAATGTCAAGATATTATGAGTTGCAATCACGTTTCGTGCTTGTTCAGTTGTCTGAGAAAAGAAAACACAGACGTTAAATAAAACATGACCCCGAATCACAGCGATGCTGATTTGCATGGTGATGTTTGGTGAAATGTGATCCTGAGGTGTGCCAGTGTTTCTGTCAAAGTTCGGGCATTAAATGTTAATTATCACCACAGTTCTCACACCCACCTCCCACTACAACCTTTATTTACAGCCAATCATTTCCCACATGAGATTCAGTGGTTCTGGGTACAGAATAAGGTCTGATGGCTGCAGCAGAGTTGTGGGCCGGTGCCTCCAGCAGCTGACTAGTGAACCGGACCAACAGAAACATGTGACATACTCTACATACGTGACGGTTCAGGTGTGTGTTTCTATTTGTCACAATCATGAGGGAACATTCACACAGCTTTGATCCTAAGTGGGTCACGATCATGTCACTGTACCGCACACACGCATGTTTCCATACGTAACGTACGCCGAGATCATCACCAAAGCGTGATCACAGAATAACTGTACACAAGTGCAGCATGACGTGTTTGTCTGACCAGCACATTCCAGCAGCTGGCCACATCAGCCCGGCGCTGCGTGCGCTGGTGACTTCTGCATAATATCTCCCTGCGTAACTCTGCATGACTGGCAGTCTGCACCGGCAGCATTGTTAGCTCCCTTGGTGCTTTTTAAATATGTCAAGTCCATTATGAATTTGTCCCCAGCTGCCAACAGCTCCGCCTCTCTTTAGCTCACATGACAGCGTCACAAACACAGCGCCAGACTCACAACCTGACTGACTGTGTTCAGTGTTTCTCTGATTCAAACAAAGCATGCATTAGCATCAATCAGCTCAGGACTTTGTACAGTTTCGCAGCAGTTTCCCTTTCTATCTCCAGGTAGTTCTTCCATCTCTGTTGTGACAAATCTGTCTGATGGCATAATTTATGAATGATAAACATGTATAATATAGAGCAACCTCTGGCTTAGTACGTAGAGCAGGTTGTCCTGTTATCATGAGGGTCGCTGGTTTGATCGTTTGCTGTCCAGTGTGTTGAAGAGTCCTTGGAGAGACACTGAACCCCAAATTGTTCTCAGTGGTCTTTCACTGTCCCCATGTTGCACATTCAAAGCAACTGAAACACCAGAATAAATGTTGGCTGCAAACCAGGAATATGCTGAACTGGTTTAGGCACAAAAAACACTAGGTTGGAGTTCGGGAAAGATCATGTTTTGGCATAAAATACCTGGGTTGGTTACTGTGAATATGGCTGGAGACGTCCCAAAGTCTCTATTAAAGGTCCACTGTGTCGTGTTTTAAGTAATTTATTACCTCAAATCAGCGTCTTCATTCATAAATAAGTCCTCATTGGTGTAAAATGATCTCTGCCAACAATCTCACTTCTCCTCCTGAGGGAAGAATCACTTCTCTGTATTTCCATAGGACGGGCGAGCTCTACGGAGGCTTCCATGTCCTTCCGCTCTATAAAAAACGATGAGCTGGTGAGAGGGACAAAAAGCTCTACGTGGTACAGATAAGGCTAAAGGCGTTTTCACTCAGAGCCAGCGTGACTGTGGAACGGAGAAGGAGCTTAGCCAGACGCGCTCGTCAGCTGCAGTTTGAAGTCTGTTTGAAATAACGTACCTCATCACCCGAAACTAAACTTGATGAAGTGCTGTTTGAAGACATGTTGTTGTCACAGCTTCTTGAATCTTGACACATCCCGCCTGCCGTAGTTCCAACAGGCTGCAACGCACGTTTGAAAACGCGAGGCGCTAGAGAGCAGTATTCGTTTGGATGCAGAATAACATTTAACCACGAGATGGGAGAAATAATTCCACAGTGTGTCTTTAAAAACAACCGTTTCTCTTCCTGTCAGAAACATCTGTTTTTGTCAACACAAAAATGGATGGGAATTGTGCTAACAGTTGTTGAAGCACTGTGGTTCCTTGTCAAAAGTAACCAGTAGTTTCATGCTAACAGATGTTGTAATACAGTCTTGAACTGCGCCTCCACCTTCTGATATAAACGTCAGGTCATTAACATGTAGAGTGAACATATGACACGCACAATGGTGAACTTCTCAGTGGTTTGCAGAAACGTTAACTATCCTAAGCACTAAGCTGCTGAAAGCATGCTCATTTCATACTAATGGCAGCCTGAAGTCACAGCCACTGTAGGTACGTTACAGTACATCCAGTACCTCTGATACTTAAAATTCACTGAACAGGTTCTCTCTTCATGAACAGTCCATCCATGAGAATTTCCTCTGAAGCACAGCAGAGCAGAAGTTTCTTCTTTCCTACTTTCCTACAGGAAAAGTGTTCCTACATGTTCATTTTGTACAATATTATGTTCATATGTTCACATGTACATACGAGTCTATTCCATTTCTTACCTTTTAATTATATTGTTTATTTTTTACTATTTTTTTTAAATACTTCTGTCCTGGCGAACACATTTCCCCATTTGTGGGACAATAAATGGAATACTGATTCTGATTCTTCACCACCGCACGTTTGTAAGTCTGATGAAGTTCCCCACAGGACACCGTGTACGTTGATGCGTGTAGACGTAGACTGTGTCCGACCCGATTCAGGGAAAGTGTGATGATCCTCACATTTAAAGTGTCGGGAGCTGAGGGAGCTCTACATTAACCTGACTCTCGCCTCGCTCCACTCATCCATCTGGGATCGCTCCATTGGAGATGTGTTTCAGAAGGCTGGGCCTTATCAAAAATCCTTGCATATGATTGGATAAACCACTTGTCTGTCGGAGTCATTTAGTAGATCGTGCTACTTCAGCCACATCACAGTCAGGAGAAGGGCCAAACCATCGTGTCCACCAACAAAAGCCTTCAGAGCCGTTCTCTGATGTTCTTTTAACGAAAAAATATTGGGTAGATTGGACAACACGGATGAAACAGCAGCATCAATGTTGACGCTTGCTTCCTCGATGCGAGCCGCCATTGTTGTCTGAATCAAAACAGTCGCTTCTCCGCTACGTCACATCTATGAAACTCCCGCCCGGCGGTCCTGATTGTCTCGACCTGAAAATCTGGTGCCGAAATCCCTCCCAACGGGAGCGATCCCAGATGGATGTGAGTGGAGCTAGGCGGAACGAAATGCATCTGGTGAGAGTCAGGTTAGCTCTACATATGATGTAACGTACATTTAGTCTGAACGTCTCTCTGTTTCTCTGCTCTGCTCTACGAGAGCCTGACTGAAGGTGAACAAAGTAGAGACAGAACCGCAGATGAAAGAGATCCACTCTTCTTCAGACGGACTCATGAAATCCTGTATGATCTTTGGGCCGAGAGGAGCATCACTGAAAAGGTTGCAGAGCTTCTGGAAGCTGCATGTTGAACTGAAGCTTCAGTCAATACATCAAACAGAGGAAAGGGTAGCAGTGTTTACATGCACTGAAAGTCACGCTGCAACTTTTCCCTCTCATATAAAACTCGACACGACATACGCAGGATTATACATCAACGCCTCGACGCAGCTTGTGATTAAATCAGCATCGTGCACAACAAACACTGGCTTTGTTTAAAAGGCAATTTGTCCACCAGCTGGTGTTGTACAGAATTAGTTTTATTGGGTTTTCAAACATTTATTTATTATACATTTAACTCACATCTGCCACCTCAGCCTCCTGGGAGACCGGCTGACAGAACAGAAGTGGAATGATAATAATAATTTCATGTTTTTATTACAGAAGTCAAGCAATTGATGCAAACACTTTTTTCAAAAGGTCTCAAGTCATACCTACCAGAGAAGAAAATTCCCTCAGGGCTTCCGTAGGTTTTCCAACTTCAGGTGAACCGTTACCTTTTCAATTTCGTGGCTGTATCAGCTGGCGGAGTCGCACTTTCTGTAAGTGGTCCACCGTGACAAATCCTTTTGGACTGGCTTTATTAAAACCTGAAATAAACAATCAGTATTTCTTTTAAAAAATTAATCCGTCTTCTGGTTATCTTGTGCTGCGTTTAGTGACGACCACTCAGCTCAGATTTCTACCCTACATTCTTTTCTTCTCTCCCAGAAAGTAAATAAAGCGTCGCCGCGGGGGGATTCAAACCTCAGTAATCCCCTCTCACCCACCGGCTGCAGTCTGGACAACCTGAATAGCACATTTTGGCTGATTCACTGAAAATATTTATCCCATCAATCCATCCATCACCCATCCATCCAGCCGTTTATCCTGTTCAGGCTGCAGCCGTGTTGAAATATCGTCAGTGCCAGTCGGTAAACATTATTGAAATGTTAAGCAGCATGAGGAATGGATTTGAAACACGTTCGCAGGACTGTGGAGGTAATTCACTGCAGAATCTAAAATACAGCCCCAAAAATAAACGTCTGACGTCACTTTTATGTCTGTGACTCAGCTTTTCCAAACTCAAGCAGACGGACTATTCTCTTATGTGCAAATTGGGACTTGAAGCCCGGCCCGGCTGCACCCTCCCTCCTCCTGTGGGACGCTGTAATGGTCTTCCTCGTTACACCGAGGTGACTCCGACTGTGTTCGAGCTGTAATAATCTCTCTGCAGCAATAACTTCCCCACAACTGCCTGCGGGTCATTACAGCCAGTGTCCACTTAGAGGATTGGGACTCTTTGATTAATCAACAGGATAAAGGCGCCTCCCTGCTTGTTTCTTATCCCTTTCACAGTTCAGATATTCAGCAGTGCACAACAAACCCTCTGTAATTGGACCCAGCGAGTATTATAAGGCCCCTTTTTAAGACTAAACTCTAATATCATGTCACGATTTCAACTGGGGGCTCATATAACACTGTGAACTTTCTCGTGGCACTTCTCTCCCCCGTGGCGTTCTTTGCAGTAAAGACACTCACTTAGCAAACATGAATATGTCGAGCGCGGTTTCCTGTAAATTCAGATTTCTTTCTCAGTCACCTCACGCGTCCAAGTTGGAGCTGCGAGTGAGTTAAACCGCTCGCTGTGGCTTTAAGAGATCAGCGTTGCACAGGACACCTCATTAATTCTCCTCCTCTCCAGCCCCACTCACCTTCACTCTCAATGTTATTTGCTCCTCGCCGGTCTCTCTCTCCGTCTGAGAGGTGTAACATTTTCTTATCCGGTGCCAATCTCGCCCTCGTCTCGCTCACGACGCTCGGCTCAATCAGCGAGTTCCCTCTCTGCCAATCAGTTATCTGTTTATGCGACAGGAAGGAGCCGTTGTACTAACAAGCTGCTCGACAGAATACAGTATCGTGTCCTCTCCGTTCAGATAAAAGTGACACAAATCCAGTGCTGCTTTACTGAACAGCAGAAAGTCTGAAGATAAAAGCAGGTGGGGCGTCTTTTCTAACAAAACGTCAGCTTCAGAACTGCACCGGTTGTGCCCAGATTTTTTTCGGAGTTGTAAGGCAGATCATTTTATCAGTTGAGTCCCTCTGAATCATGTTATGTATTTATTTTTTCCATTTTGTACTTTGTTTTGAAGAAAATAGCATTTTTATGACTGGCAACAATTGTCGCCAGCAGTCACACAGCTTGTCACTCGGTCAAATGTCACCTAATAATAATATAGAAATAATAACAATGATATAGTAATAACAAAATATTAATATAGTCATAATAAATAATAACAAAAAGGTGGAGCGGGTAAAACAAAAGAAAATACGTAAAACTGTACATGGATACTGATGGATATCATCATTCCAGGAAGGTAGCTAATGATCGTGGTCCAAACCTCGGTTCCCCTGTATAAAATTCAAAACAACAAACAATTTGAACTGCCCATGAACAAAAAAATATTCATCCTAGGTAAAATGTTTGAGGGTAGGGTTACTCTAGAGACTTGAATGATTAAATAATTATAATATGTTTGCGGGGAAAATCATAAGAAATGTATGAAAATGACCTCTTTCCAGGAGGATTTGCAACCGCCATGTCTTCAGCCGGAAGGAGCAGGAAGCAGATGATGTCATGCGACAGGAAGCACTTGGAAACGATTTTTTATAAATCAAAACCTTTGTCTAAGTTGTCTACTAGCATATAAGTGGAAAAAGTTGCATGAGCACCTTTGAGATTTTTTATTGTGAGTCGAAAATGACAGTGATACACTTTGGCAACAATTGTTGCCAGTGGGGCAAAACGGGTTAATGTTTGCTCACAGAAGCTGCTCAAACAATGCAAACTCTTTCAGTATCAGCTGATCCAAAGAAAATTAGGGTGAAATCATATTTTTTTCTCACCGTAACAACTAACCCAGATCTCCAGCAGAAGCTTTTATTCTTATGCAACACTCTGCGTTTGTGTCTCTACGCGGCTGCATGTCGCACGCTGCTGCAGGGCTTTCTTACACATTCGCTCCCAAACACTGTGAATGGAAACTGTGACAACGAGCTTAAAATTCAGATTAACAGGTCTGATTTGCATTTCTTGATTTTACTTTCATCCGTCCTGGTTTCAGACACAAAAATGATTTTATCCTCTCGCTTCATCTCGGGCTGCCAAAAGAATTCGTACAGATTAAAATTATGTTAAGCAGCTTGTTTTACGGTGCAGAAACCATTTTTAATACAGCCACTACTGTACATGTGGTGGGTAAACGAGGTCAGCAGTGTTTCAGTGTTCATATGTGAAATTAAATGTATATAAGCCGCCGGTGGCGTTGACGGATTTAGAAATGTTACACATGTTTATCATTTAAAGCTGCCATGATTAATTTTTGGTCGCCGGGGGGAGGAAACATCAAACTGAGCTGACAGATGCCAAAACACTTCCAGCTTGTAAAACTACTCCATGATGATGTTTGAGACAAAAATGTGCTTTCTTCATTAGCATTTGTTCAGAGCGGCAACTCTCCACTCGGTCAATTTAATTTTCTGGTGGATAAAAAATTATGAATGTAGGTTTAAAGGGACATGAGGCAGGATCAAGAAATAAGACTCAACAGTGACACGACGGCCGTTAGAGTAACTGCAGCCATCAGCATGAACTCTTCACAGCAGAGCAGCTGATGCTGTTATTTCTTTACTCACTGTTCACGTGACTGTTTACTGCAAGACCTCTGTGCATGCTCCGCGGAATGACGTTGGTAGCCTACAGCTGCTAACTGTGCTGTGTGTAAGCAACAGCCTTATCCCCGACACACATGAAGCAGCCGGCTCGCTGTGTGTAGCGACACAGAAGCGGCCAGTCTGAAAGACACAGGCGAAAGCAAAGACGCCATATTGGGGGACAAAAACATCATCTCTGATATGGGACTGCTGTGTGTTAGCAGCTAATGCTACTACACAGACACACACAAACCGTTAGCATGTGGCTACAGCCAGCTGCTAACGTCACCTCCCGGATAACAGGCTGGGCTTTCGGTCCCATATATAAAGGGACATACTTCTAACTATTCGGTTTCAGACTAAAGGACCGTGGAAAATGCGCAGTCTGTAACTATTCAGTGTTACACAGCGGTGGACTAATGTTAGCATGTTAGCAGCTAACGCTACTTTGCACGTCAGGTCACTCCGAGTCCTCGGTGATCGCATATGATTTTCAAATCAAGCTCTAAACATGACCTGTCATGTTTTCTTACCTGGTCACTAGGAAATGAGCCATGTCAGCATCTGTTTTCAGTCCCAGTTCAAGTTGAAGCTGCCTCCATGAGTCGAACCGTATCCGATGTTTATTCTGGTTCCGGTAATTTCATTTCGACTCTTTACTTGTCGCTGATAAAACCCTCTTTTTCAGCACATTGCAGCACATGATGCAGCACACAGCCTGTTCAAGGCAACGGAGAGACACGTGGGTGGGCTCATTCTCATCACCTATTAGCATTTAAAAACTTAAAATGCATGATTATTTTTTCACAAATCCTGCCTCAAGTCCCTTTAACAAAAAACACAATTTGTAATTATTTTGCAGATATTCTGGTGAACGCAGGCTCATTCTTTATCCGTCATGTAATCCCTTTTCCCAGAGTCCCAAGAAATAGAAGACATCACCTGGCTTCACATCTCACCTGGAATCGTTTTCCTACCGCTCAAATGACTGTATATTGGCTGAGACGCGGCACTATGTGCAGAACGCCTCTGCATCTGCTTTTCAACGCGCTCGACTTCCCCTCGCCGAGCGTGACACCTCATTCCCCGCGTGAGATAAAGAACGCGCCCTTCTTCATTTTGGAGAAGCAGATATAACAGTGGGACACCTGGCATACCTGCGGAGATGAAGCGGGCAGGTTTGTAATTAAGAGGATCCAGAGGTGGCTTTTTTACTTTATTTATTTCTTTCTGAGCAGCCGATCTCTCACGGCGGCGTGCATAATTGCTATGACTGATGGGGTGTGGGCGGGGAATTGATCTCGGGAGCTGCAGCGATCCCATTATTCTGCTCTGCTTCTGTCTGTCCCCTCTCTGTCTCTTTCCAACTCTCTATTTTACGTATTTTCCTACGGAGCTCTCCGGATGTCAATCCCCCTCGCTACAGTTTTTTTTTACACTCCTCCGTTCCTGGTTATTGTGGATATTCTCACAATGTCACAGTCTATGGCCTCAGTTGTGTTACAGCCAGCTGACAGTGTTGCAGCCGTTCTGTATGTGGCATCAACACACGTTTTTATTCTCCTTAAATGTGCTTATTGTAATTTCCCTTGTAGTGTGTGCAGCTACAGCTACACGTAACTGACAGTCTCACTGTGAAGGCTGTCGTTTGTGATATTTTCATCTGCACTCTGTTATAATGTCTTAGTCAGCAGCCGTTACTGATGCAGTCCATGCAGTAGAGACAACAACATTGCAAGAGATGCAGATTTGCAGAAGTGTTGTAAGATGTAACAACTGCCTGTTGCTATTCCTGAAAATGTGAAATAAAACGTCTATCCCCGTCTTGAACCAGCCTGGTTTGAGACTCTCTTGAAAGGTTACAGTCTGATTTTTGTTCCCAGACAGTCAGCAGCTCTGTAATGCCGTTTTTCCACCGACAGTACCAGCTCGCCTCGCCTCGACTTAGCTCGCCTTTTTTGCGTTCCCATTACTGAAATCTGGTACCTGGTACCTGCTAAAGTGGAGCTTTTTTAGTATCACCTCCGTATAAGTTCCAACCGAGCTGAGCTGATACTTCTGTGTGACGTAAGCTGGCAGCCGGCCTCTGATTGGACAGAGAGCGACGCCACTTGATGACTCATGACGAGCGCGACGTCCGAGCCTGACACCCGCTACCTTTAAAAACTAGCATCTGCGTTCAGTCAACATAGCGATTACATGGAAGGAACAACGCGCAGGAACACGGCGTGGACCGTGGCAGAGGTGGAGACGCTCCTGAGTGTTGTCGCTGAAGACGCATCCAGAACGAGCTCGATGGTGCGACAGGAAATGAAAAGGTGGACGTGTTTTGCGTCGCCCACAGCTAGCCCTGTTTATGTGTCGCGTGGATAAGTACGTCACTGATGACGACCCGTCCACGTTGATGACGACCCGCCCACGTTGATGACGACCCGCCCACGTCGATGACGACGCCACGACCCGCCCACGTTGAAGACGACCCGCCCACGTTGAAGAGATACTGATTCTAGATGGAAACGCAACGTGTCTGAAACCAAACCAAGTAGAGCCACGCTAAGCCGAGGAGAGCTGGTACTGTCGGTGGAAAAACGGCATAAGTACCTCTGCACCTGGGAAAAAAAGCCCTTTTGTGACCCGATTGAAAGTAACAGGAGAATTAAATGTATCATAGTTCTTAATTTCCTTATTTACGCTAACTTTGTGCAGAAAAGATCATCAAAAACAGGAGTTTTTTTGTGAAAAACATGCATATTATGCATATCGTTGGCTACATGATGTGTTGATCATCCAGAGAGCAGCGAGGAAGTGGTTCAGGAGAGAGTGGATGGAACCAGGATCAGGTCTCCAGCCTGTGAAATCACTTGATTTGTTCTGCTTGCTCACATATTTTGGGCGATATTGCTGCAAGATAATTGGCTCTTGAGCGTAAATGGCACTTTTTACATTTAGGCTACAGCTTAGGTCATTAACAGCTCGGTCAATAGACTACCCTACGGTTATTTTTTTATTTTTAATCTGTGGTTCTGTCTGCGGCAGATAGAAGGTCGGTGTGTGATTGGGTGGAAGAGATATTCCTCTGTAGATGAAACGGCAGACTGTTCATACGTTAATCCTCTTGTGCTCTTGTTATTCTTCTCCTGTGGGTCATCGTGGTTCTTTGTCTGCTCGGAGAAGGTCAGCTTTGCATACTTAAACCCGTTTTAATCTCCTCTGATACCGAACGACAAGGGTTTGAGCTGCTGATTACCTTTACCCATCCCCTCGCCCCGAGGTGGAGAGTATCAAACCCCGCTTTGATTGTTGGTCTCTCCAGTGTCGGGTTCGAGCAGCGGCTTTATTACTTTGAAGACGAAGAAAGTCTTTCTAAGAGTTTGTACGATGCTTGTGAATACACTGTTGTAATTTTATTTTGCTGTTATATCCTTTTAACCTTCACCGTTCCTGGCAGTGGTTATACAGACAGTTTCTCCTCTGACACTGTCTTAAAGTAGAAAAACTAAAGCTTTATTATATATTTATATATACTGTATAAACAGACATCTTAATTGGTTTTGGAGCATCCCAGCCACCCAGCACAATTGCTCATTACTGATACCAGACTCAGGGGAGAGGATCAGAGCTCCAACAGTCGGTCAGCTCACATTTTGTGCAAAGAAAAATGAAAACTGGAATTGCATTTTTGCTTCGCTCTGACCTGATACCACTCAGTTCAGCTCCATGATCCATTTCTTTCTCTTTCCACCTGACTGCCTCTTTTCCTTCCACCGTATTGACCGCTGTCTTTTTTTTTTTTAAATCTAGACCTTCCTCTGCATTGCATCGTTCATATTCCTCCGTATCCGTCTGTCCTGTAGGTGGTCTTCCACTCTCTCGTAATGCTTTGACCTTCTGTGCCTCCTGCAGGCCGGCCTCCACATGCTCGCCTGCTCTTTGGCGGCCAGATTACCCAGCATGCTGCGTGGGCAGCTGAAGGAGAGCCGCACATATGTTTCGTCTGGCAAACTTTGACTCTTTCCACCCTTCCAACACTAATTTGGTTCATCCACTGGAGCAGGTAGAGTAACCACGTCTCGACTGAGTATATTTAATTGGAATTAACCAAAAGGCAGCAGAATTTATAGTTAATCTTTTTAGCAATACGTCAAAACACCGGCTGTTTTAGGAAGTAGGTGTGATCGGTTTTGAGCCAAGTGTGAAGTGGTCCCAAGCAAAGGTGTGTTTCTATGTGCGCAGTAATTTCCCTGCAACAAAACTAAAGGCTGTAGTTGACAGGACAGAAGAAACTCCCCAGATGAAATAGAATTCAACTTTTACGTTCTGGAGTAAATATTTTTAGACGGCTCTGATGGAGCTCGGGATTTATCAGTGCATGAGATGGGGAGAAATTAAAGGGATATTCCGGTGTAAGCTCAAGGATGAAAATGTCTGATTATTACTCCATTACTTCCGTTCTTTTCCCTGTCAGCTCTCGATAATAAGAACTGAGCATCCCATGGAGTAATAATCAGTCATTTTCATCCTTGAGCTGCAGAAATCTACTGCACTCGGTAATCGACTCGTCAGGGCTTCCCCACACAGGCAGGCTGCTGGAGGAGAGGGTGAGTTGTGCTGTGTTTTTAATACAAATCCAGCAAAGCTAGCAGATGTTTGATGCTTCGTACTGTGTGCTGGGACTGTACATGTACTGTTGCTGAAGTTTGCTGCTGTTCTCACCATTAATTGTGGCTTTTTGATGGCGGTTTCTAGTTGGAGACATAAGCTGCAGTGTATTGTTATCGTGCGGTCTTTTCTGAGGTTGCTAAAACTAGCTAAGCTAGCGGTCAGCTAACTTGACCTCTCGAGGGGGAGTCTTACTCGGTGTCACGGTGTGTTAGACCATGGATTAAACTTACACCGGAATATCCCTTTAAAGCTGCATACCAAGAATGAGAAACCCAGATACTTAATATTAATAACCAGATTTCTCATGTTTCATGTTGACATCATATGTCAAAACTAGGGTAAGTTTCAAAAAAGGACAAATAGTAACTTGATGAATCAGAATTTGAGCATGAAATTAAGTTTATCATAGTTAAAATTTGTAGAAATGTTTCACCATTATTGACTTTTGTCTTGATGTAAATATTGCCTTGGTCTAAAGTTTTAGCACAAATCTACTGCTGTTATGGAAAACTGTTTCCCTCAGTATTTCTTGGTCTTCATTAATAACGTTCTCCTGACGTATGGCGACAAACATGCTCCCCGTGTCTGGAGATGGTTTGGTAAAGCGGGATGATTGACAGTAACTGTGATGCAACTGAGTCTGAAGCGTAATGTTCTCCACGGGGGGCGGACAGGACCGAACTGTGACCACAGGAACACCATCTGTAGGGGCTCGCTGCTGTCATGGCAACGTCCACTCAACATGCTAATACATACATACATGAAGACGTATAAAGGTATCCATACATTAAAGATAAATAAAAACCTCACACGTCTGTTTTTTCCATGGAGACAACTTCTTGACTACTTCTGCTTAGTGACTTATTTACTGATGAGTTTGTGGAGGTTGTTAAACAATTAGGACTCTAGACGATGTCTCGGTCCAAAGTTTAAGGCTTTACAAACAAAACAAAGTGGCAGTGACTTAAGAACAAACAATCATCAACTTCTCGCCCATCACAATAATCTTCATCCACTTTCATTCCAAACAGCTCGAACAGTGAACATAAACAGCTTCTTTTTTTTTCTTTAAATGCGTCACAAGCTAAAAAAAAAAAAAAAAAAATGGCATTGGCTTTAAAAATAACACCGTCACTAAGCATCAGCTTCAACCCAGCAACCTAGCGACCTTAAAGTAATCTGTACATTATGAAAGAGCCTCTGGGGAGCGAGGGAGCAGAGCAACTAAATTCTGCATGCTGAAGGAACGGGAGTGTTTTGCTCCGAGATCAGCAACATGTTCCTCGGAAGAAGGAAAATAAACTGTCACTTGTAGGTTAACAGCTCTGGATTTTGTTGAGAATCTGAATCGGACAGCGTTTCACACATACAAGGAACAAATTCACACAGTCAGATGATTTTCTTATGGCTGTTCAACCAATATTCATGTACGTGACATTGCAAACCTTTTGATTTGCCCTCGGTTTCATCAGCTGATACCATCAATCACTACGTGCAAAATAAGAGCGCCACTCATTAAAAAAAAAAGTAAAATAAATGTGGGATTGAAGGCGCTTCCCTCAGTTTTCAGGGGTTTTATAGTGAGTTCAATAGTTAATTCGTTAGTTAGTATAGTTGCTAACTGTACACAGCTAGCAACGATTTCAACATTCATCAAGTGGCCAGAAACACAATTCCAAACAAAGGCTCCTGTTAATTTTGCTCTTTAAAGTGTTGCATGCGTTGTTTGCTTGTTGTTTTCTTGAAGGTTGAATTAAAATCAACAGTAATCACTGCTTGGATAAAATATGGGCTGAACTTAGGTGGTTTCTGTTTCATGTTTTGGTTTAGTCACTTCCTGTTTTATTTTGTAGTCCGTGTGTTCTTTGTCTTGTCTTTCCTGTCACTGTTCAGCTTGATTACCTGCACCTGTCCTCTTGTGTCTCACCTGTGTCTTGTTCCCTCATTTGTGTCGTGGTATTTAAGTCCTGGTTTTTGTTCAGTCTGTGTCGGATCATTGTTTTGTGTTAAATTGTCACGTCTCGTTCATGTCGCCTTTTTTGGCAACCTCAGTCTCCCCTCCGTGCATCTGGGTCCTTCCACCACGACTACCACCACACCTGACAGACTCTGCTGGTTTCAAAAAGAAGTCTGATTCTATGTAAGCTTATGAGAAAAGGACCCCACTTTTCACTTGTAATTTATTCCCTCAGTAAACGATTTCTAAATAAGTTTACAGTCTCAGTCATTAGTTTTGCATCTTCTTCAACAAAGCATGTTGCCCATTTTGTAAATTATTGTCCCGTTTAGAGTCAGATCGATGATAAAGCAGGGTCAGATTTATGACGACTGTGATTGACAAGCCAAGTCTCGACCACGGTGTATCCTCGGATACTGATCTGATCAGGATTTCCTCCCCAGCTCCGCCCTCTGGTCAGAAAATGGTCGTGGGATTCGGAGGATTGATAGAGTCTGCACTGCTAGATGTCCGTTCGTCAGAGCTGAACACTAATTAATTGAAGCAGTGCTCCTCTCAGATAGATGCCTGACCCTCGGCTATATGATAATGTGTTGATTTCCGTAGCTCTTGACAGGAGCCTGTTCCTGCAGCATCCAGCGCCTCAAATAACCTTTTCAGAACACCTATGTTGGCTTCTCCTGAAGGAACAAGTGGCAGGTATGACCATAATTATAATTGCTTTATGATGATTGGTGCTTAGGGGTCTGAGGATGTGTCGGAGGTGTCATCGCTGGCTGTTTCCACGACTCTATCGTGTAGAAACGGACTACTTAGCTGCGAGAACCTGGTGCCAACGTTACTCAGTCGCTCAGTGTAAAAGGTCAGTGCACTGTTGGTCTCCAGCTGGGCTGACCTCCGACAGCACCCGTCAACATAAGTGTGCAGGAGCTCTGCACAGCTGCTCTGCAGCGGAACTGGCTGTGGACTGTGTCTGCTCAGTGGGAGACATCATGTTCAGGGTTTATTTTGGTTCTGCTGTAGACGGGCTGCAGAGTATTGCTCTTTCTAAATCAGTTTCACGGAGCTTTCATTGCCTCATGTTTTGTCTCAGTCAGTCGGATGATGTGATTGACAGACGTCTGACAGGCCAGATGCAGCGCGGATCTCCGTCCGCCTGCACTACAGCAGAATATGGAAATGTGACATGTTATAGTGACACTTTAATTATGCAATTCAAATATCTGTGATTGTGCTGAAGGTGGCTGGGATTTCACCGACACCTGAACACCTGACACATTTCCCGCTCTGCTGCTCGGCTGTGGTTTCCAGGCGGAGCGGAGAGTTTATGTATCGTGACAGGAATTTTTATTCATCAAGACGCTCACCTGAAAGGTGAACTGTGTCGTTACGGGGAGGAGAAAGATCTTCACTCGCCGTTTTTATTCTGGGCAGTAAGCCACCAATCTGCCGTCCTTTTGGCGGCTCGCTCCGCGGATTTAGACAGAAGGCGGCAAATTGGTGGTCTGTTTTGTTCCACCAGTTTTGCCCCTCGGAGGGTAACGTTACACTTATTTGCACCTCCATTGCTGTAAATCCGAGGCGGCAATGTGGTGGCAAATGCTGAGATGGGCGGAGGTGTGGATGACGTGCACTGCTGCGCACCCACAGCCGGGAGTTTTAAAACCAGGAAACAGCTGATCACAGCAGTCAGTTCGTCACTTCATCCACGAAGATGAGCAGCTGGAAAGCCGCTGAGATCCGGGAGATGCTAGCGTCTCCTCGCTCTCTGTAGCTGTCTCGGTTGTCCGCTTGTTGTTGTAGCGGCGAGCTAATAGCGGTCGCTACTTTCAAATTAAAAGCCCCCCGCTAAGAACCCAGTTCTAAACTCTGATGGGGTGCAATGTAAAGCTCTTATTTTGAAGAAAAACTGCGAAAAATTTCCCATAAGGAATGAATGGGACGGGGTCAAACGGCAAAATCATCGCCGTTTTTCAAACATCTCCTGCTCTGGCAGACTTTGACCTAGAGACACCATTGAAACTTTAAAATGTAGGCACAAGTCTTATCTATTTGAGTTGTATTTGAACTTTCTTTCTACGATGTTTAGTTTTTGAACGGTGACCCTTTATTGATCGTGAGTGATTTCGAAAAACTCAGAAAAATTCAGGATTTTCAATGTGTGTGTATTGCGGAATGTTCGCGCAGCACCAACTGGCAGAGTGGGGGAGCCTGAAAAAAACTCTCCGAAAATGTTTCTTTAGATGACGATCCTAGCCACAGATTTCACACTACAATAGTGATATTTTCCAAGAACGTAGCCACACTTCGTCTTCTGTCTGGCAACGTGTCCACTTTATCGGGAGGATGTACGGTTTTTGAATTATCTGCGTCTAACCGACACAAACTCCAGCAACTGCCCCATAAGCCCCAATGTTAAACGGGAAGAGGATTTTGGGAGAAAAGCAGAAACTGCCCTGCTTCTCTTCACGCCCAACTTCCTGCTTCACGTCACGTCACATGTTGACGCCTACCAGAGGAGGAAAAGTGGAGGCTGTTTGGAAAAGGAGGAATATTACACCTCCCTTTTAGACAGACAAGGAGGCACATTGCAGCCTTTACCTTGCTGCACATGTGCCACCTTTTCTATCTAAAAGGGGCTAGTGACTCATTTGATTTTCTGCCGAAACAAAGTGAATAAACAAACTCTTCATTTTCATGTCTTAATTAACAAACTTAAAGGACAACACACTTCTGTTTTACCTTGTTTATATTGGCTTCACAGTGTTCTGAGACCTTAATTTGGTTAGTTATGTAAAAAAATGCATAATTAATATGATAAATATTAAAATTCAGAGTTTTAATTTCGTCCCCGAGCTGTTTTCACTCCTGTGGGCTCTGTGGATATAATAATTTATCACTTAAAAAAAGATTTTTCAGTTACTTCAGGTACATATAAACCAAGCTTTGCCGTCTATTGTGTGCAGAAGTACACTGGAGGCTAATGTCAGCCAATCTGCACAAAATGTCTTGAAACACTTCAGGCGTTCAGTCGCTATTATCGCAGCAGAAGACTTGTGCCCTAATTCATTCTTTCAAGAAAAGAATAATTGACACATCCTGATAGAACAGACCCCAAAAAGTGGAAGCAAACACTCACCTGGTTTGAGAAATATGTCTTTAGGTTGGCAGCGTCTCCGTCTGGGCTGCCTGCCAGAGTCAGAGCGGGCGACATCAGTCAATGTCAGGATTTTAATCACCGGAGGAGAGCCGACGAAACGGCTCCGGTAAAGTCACCGAAAGTTGAAACAGCAGTGGGAATCTCCATCAATGTCTCCTCACACCCCGACAAATCTCTTAATCGATTTTAAACATTTCAGAATGTATAGCTTCAGAGGTGAGCGACCCCCATCAGTCAATCCTCAACGTGAGCCTCGAACACAGCGATCCCTCAGCTTTCTCATCCAAAGTCCTGACTTAATAAACCTCTCCAGGAAATACATCCCAAATATAATGTGCTGTGATATAAGTCTAAACTCCATGGTCAGATTTATTTAATGTACAATTCAGAACATGCAAATACCAAACATTTGAATATTTAACTACCCAAAGAAACAGAAACACATTACTGTTGTTTTTCCTTTTTGTATCTGAGGAAAAAAGCAAAACCCAGGTGCACAACACACCTGAGAAAAAGTGCTGTCTTTGTTCTATCCAAAGGCTCTATGTGTGTGTGTGTGTGTGTGTGTGTGTGTGTGTGTGTGTGTGTGAGGACCTCATTTGTTAGCCTGAAAGTGTACCTGTGCCCTGCGCAGGTGTGGTGTTTCATGGGATCAAGAAAGAGAACTGTCCCCAGATATTCATTTCTGTCTTCTTAAGCACATTCTTTCACTCGCCGTGGCTTTTCGGACGTTTTGTGAAATATCATCAAATATATAATTAGTTTTTTATGTCATGACACCAAGGCTCAGCAGACCAGAATCTTTTTATTGTATTTTTTTCTTTACGCTGACCAGCTGAATCCAGCAGAGACCCGTCTGACAGAGCAAAGTGAATCGGTTAGCAATCCGTCTCTGCAGAGCTGAACTCCGGCTCGTCCTTCTCTCACAGTGGTGGTGATTCAGTGTTAACTGGGAGAGATCGCCACGGTAACGTCTGCTGCGACGCTACACTCTTAGAAATAAGGGTTCCAAAAGGGTTCTTCTACAAGGGCTGAGGTTCTACCTGGAACCATTTGCTTCTGAAAAACCCTTTCCTGAATAAAGGGTTTTTACAAGGGTTCTTGGTAACACTAACGGTTCCAGTAAGAACCATTTTGATCCAGAGAACCCTTTAAAAACCCTTTCCTGAATAAAGGGTTTTAAAAGGGTTCTTGGTAACACTGACGGTTCCGGTAAGAACCATTTTGATCCAGAGAACCCTTTAAAAACCGTTTCCTGAATAAAAGGGTTTAAAAGGGTTCTTGGTAACACTGACGGTTCCGGTAAGAACCATTTTGATCCAGAGAACCCTTTAAAAACCCTTTCCTGAATAAAGGGTTTTAAAAGGGTTCTCGGTAACACTAACGGTTCCAGTAAGAACCATTTTGATCCAGAGAACCCTTTAAAAACCCTTTCCTGAATAAAGGGTTTTAAAAGGGTTCTTGGTAACACTAACGGTTCCAGTAAGAACCATTTTGATCCAGAGAACCCTTTAAAAACCCTTTCCTGAATAAAGGGTTTTAAAGGGTTTCGGTAACACTAACGGTTCCAGTAAGAACCATTTTGATCCAGAGAACCCTTTTCTACATTTAGTTCTTTTACCCACAGAATCATATTTCTTTGTCCACCGCAGTGACATTCTTTCTTTTTTGCCTATCAGCACTTTCTAATAATGGTGATGTTGCACATTCCCTCTTTGTGAGAGATAAAAAGTCTTAAATGTCAACAGAAAAATTGATTAACAGATCATTTCGACCGTCCCGCCTTAATGGGGTCAGGTGATAAATATTCCAGCTTTAGATGCACCAGATGATAAACAATACCTGTAACAATGTCAGGTGAACAATAATGTGGTTTTAATGGCAGTTGGTGATACATCATGATAAATAATCCTGGATTAACAGAGCCGGAAAATAAATAATCAGGGTTGAACAGAGCGAGGTGGAGCAAAGACGAACAGAACCAGGTGATACATAGTTCTGGTTTAAAAGAGCCACTTGATAAATGATCCTGGATTAACTGAGCCAGATCATAAATAATCCTGTTTTAACTGAGCCAGGTGATACATCTGCATTTTGAAACCAGATGATAAATAATCCTGGATGAACAGAGTCATGCGATTAATAAACCAGGGTTACAAGAAGGGGATGATAATCCCAGGTGATAAATAATCCCATGTGTACAAAACCTTGTGATACATAAACAAAGATGATTCTCTGTGGAGGATCTATAATAATAATTCCTGTCTGGGGTTAAAGAGCCGCTCTCAGATAATAAAACAGGAAACCTGAGGACGTTGGACCAGATTCAGGATTGTGCTGCACTCTGTCTCTTCTTCCTCTGTTGCTTAATGGGCAATTTGTCTTTAATCCAACCATCCAATCATCAAATTTGTCCTATAAATTCATATTTCCTGCTTGTCAAGGTGACACGGTCGCTGCGCTGTAACTAATATTCACATCGGGTGTGTGTTCGCCTCTTGTTGGACTGCAGCACTTGTTGCATTGTTGTTCTCATTTGGTCTGTTACCTCCTCGATGTTCGTCTCAGCGTGAACAAACTGCTGTTACTCAATTATCACATTTATTTTCGCGCTGACCTTTCCGAAGGTGAGCTGGGCTTTAATACGCTGGCTACATAAAGTGCTCCGTAGATGCTCGACAGACATTATTGGCCGTTAAATGCTTTTATATATTTGTGCGACTCACCTAAGCTTGCCCTTAAAACAGCTAATGGAGCGTGAGAGATGTATATAGTGTAAGTATAAGTGCTTATTGTATTAGTGTGTGTGCGTCTGACTTCCTGTGTGCCGTCAGTCGATCGCAGCGTTCGGTATTAATGTCACTTTTCAGCTGACGTGGCGTAACACTGTGTTCTTCCCTTCTTGCGACTCTGTCCTTGTCTCTGAAAAAGGCATTATCACCGTCCCGCTATATCTCCCTGCTTCATTTCCCTCCACGGGCACCTGTTCGGCTGTCAGGGCTCCCCGGTGGTTTGAGGGACCGGTCCACTTATCTTGAGGTCACACTTACTATCACCGAAGTGTTTGTCGAAACGGCCTTGAACAAAACGCTGAAGCCGTAGCTCTGGCGGTGCTCGGTTACATGCGTGTAATAACGCCGGAGAGCCGTAAACACGAACCATCGGCATGAATAAATCAGACATGTGATGCTCCTCTCCGGCTGAGCTGGTCCATACGTAAGAGAGCGGCGTTCTGTGGTGTGTTCGCTGTTTGTTGACATCAGAATCTACCAATAACCTGTTTGTGTGAGTCTGCATTTGCACAGATGGTGATGAATCACAAGATGTACCAGGAATAATGAAGTTATGGTGCTTAAATGTGACAATCAACACTTGTTTACTCCTGATCAGGTTTACAGGAGAATGTGCTCTGCAAGAAAACATCCATTAAAGGGGCGATATGTAAGATATGGCAGGAAATGAATATCAAAACACTCAAAAAATGACATTATGAAGAAACAACACCGCTCTCACGTTGCCGTCATGTTAAAGATGGCTGTGTTTTGTATTGCAGAGACGTCTTCTGAGGTTAGCATCGTGCTCCGGCCCGTTCTGCCTCCTGATACCAATTTATACTGCAGGAGGCAGTGGTCCAGTCGTCCCCGTGGTCTTCAGCTGGGATGTGTTTTCATTACTAAACAGAAAAACTGAACTGTACGCCGTCTGAATGCAGCCATGTTAGGACTCTTGTTAACTCACTGTAAACGCTTGTTTCCACACTCACTTCCTGTTTTCTTACAGAGTAAGACATGAAAATATTCCCCCTTAATAATTTCCTCGCCTGCTGCTGGTGCCCGACTGCAGTCCCCTCTTAAAGGGATATTCCGGTGTAAATTTAATCCATGGTCTAACACACCTTGACACCGAGTAAGACTCCCCCTCGAGAGGTCAAGTTAGCTGACCGCTAGCTTAGCTAGTTTTAGCAACCTCAGAAAAGACCGCACGATAACAATACACTGCAGCTTATGTCTCCAACTAGAAACCGCCATCAAAAAGCCACAATTAATGGTGAGAACAGCAGCAAACTTCAGCAACAGTACATGTACAGTCCCAGCACACAGTACGAAGCATCAAACATCTGCTAGCTTTGCTGGATTTGTATTAAAAACACAGCACAACTCACCCTCTCCTCCAGCAGCCTGCCTGTGTGGGGAAGCCCTGACGAGTCGATTACCGAGTGCAGTAGATTTCTGCAGCTCAAGGATGAAAATGTCTGATTATTACTCCATTACTTCCGTTCTTTTCCCTGTCAGCTCTCGATAATAAGAACTGAGCATTCCATGGAGTAATAATCAGACATTTTCATCCTTCAGCTGCAGAAATCTGCTGCACTCGGTAATCGACTCGTCAGGGCTTCCCCACACAGGCAGGCTGCTGGAGGAGAGGGAGAGTTGTGCTGTGTTTTTAATACAAATCCGGCAAAGCTAGCAGATGTTTGATGCTTCGTACTGTGTGCTGGGACTGTACATGTACTGTTGCTGAAGTTTGCTGCTGTTCTCACCATTAATTGTGGCTTTTTGATGGCGGTTTCTAGTTGGAGACATAAGCTGCAGTGTGTTGTTATCGTGCGGTCTTTTCTGAGGTTGCTAAAACTAGCTAAGCTAGCGGTCAGCTAACTTGACCTCTCGAGGGGAGTCTTACTCGAGTGTCAAGGTGTGTTAGACCATAGTCTTGGTCTGAGTCTTGGTAAATCGCCTCTGTACTGTATCCTCGATCTTCAAACTAGCATCTGTTGGCCGTGTTCAGTACTGACCTGAGCTACCTGCCGACGACAGGTGGTCACTACAGAAACAGCAAAGAGCATCAAGTCCAGTATAACAAGCAGCAGTTGGCTGTTTTGTTAGCTACATTAAAATTACTGTCGTTAAGGATCTGCAAAGTTCCCCAGCTAACTGCACCAACATCTCACATCCACACAACAGTACGTTGGGATATGCAGTCAAATCACTTGCTCCCTTCCCGCTGAGTGATGGGACTTTGTGCAGCTAACAAAGTGACTTCAGATCTCATCCTTCATCTTTTTTGCCCTTTGAAATTCTCGATCAATTTCTGATAAGAAGACTTATTAATCCAAAACTGTTATAAAATGTTCAAAGCTGCTCATACATTTTCTCTGTGAAGCTGTTTTTTTTATCGTCTCTCGCCTCCACACGGAGGTCACAGACATGTTTCCCAGCTTCCCCCTGCAGCGAGAAGTCAAAGTCAAAGTCTCGCTCAAGGAAATTTAATATTAGCAGATGAATGACGACGGAGAGCACAAACAGACGGCTCAGTCCAACACAGCGAGGACGTTAAATGAGTCTCGATCGGGGAAAAAGTACAAACATTTCATCGTATGCTCACACTGAAATATCAAATATCAAGAGCAGGATGGGGGGTTGACTGTAGAAATAACAGCAGAAACTGTTTCTCTTAAAATAGCCGGCCATCTGAAGAAGCCTCTGGCCGCAGGAAACAGAAATACTGCCTGGTGAAAATCCACCCGGAGCTCGGCCGATCTGTCACCTTGCACATAGTGCCTCCTGTTCTGGCTCGCTATCTGTCATTCGCTCTGTCTCTCTCTCTTTCTCCATCCGGCCGGCTGCTGGACCGTTCGGTCTGCAGGGTCTATCTATTTCTGCTCAGTTCACCGAGAAGCGAACAGGTTGGAGAGGCTCTATCTGTGCCCTCCAGTTGTCTTTATCGTGGGAGTCCAGCAGGCAGCGAGCCGCCGGCGCTCCCACAGGATTTATACTCTTACTTCATCAGTCTGTCGCTCTGCTTTGCTCTCTTTCTCTCTCCATGTCTCTTTCATATGTGTGAGGAAATTGGCAACATATATTTGTATCCACATTATGTATTTGTAACGCTACGACATGCAAATACATATTTTTATGCTGATTATCATTTCTATCCGTCTGTCAGAGCAGGACCCCAAAACGGACACAAGATAAAATATTTTAAGATGTTTTTTATGCAGAAAGTGTATAAAACCTCTCGTCAAAACAGTCATAGATTATTTAATTGTGTTACTTCTGAATGGAGTTAAATTTAAATACATTTTGAGAACCAACCAGGCTTAAGAGGGATCTCTGACATCATAGTTTCATTATAATGTGCAGTGGACGGAGATCTCTTAAAAACATGCAGTTTTGTTCCAAACACAGCAGGAAATGGCTCCAAGTGTCCTTAAAAATATCCAGTGGTGTGACTCGAACTTGGGTCGCCCATTCAGCAGCCTTGTTGGCTTTTAATAATGCCACCACCTTCCCCTCCTCACCAGACCATCAGCACAGTCTTGTCATGACATGAAACTGAAGATTGAACCTAAAGAAATGTAAAGTTTCACCATATCTGTGGTTTACAGAAACAAACATTGCAAATATTATTCTGCCGGTCGAGTTGGCACACATAAAAGTCTCTCTGTTTATACTTGAATGAAACTTTGTCTAGTTTTACATTATGGGTTAAACTTTGATGCTAAAGTTAAATATTTAACTTGATTCTGTACGTCAGTTGTGGAACAAAATGACGCCTACTGACCTTTCTGTGTGTCAGTGAGTCCATTCTCTTGGTTTTTATGGAGACAACATAGAGAGAAGATCGATCAGTGGACCTCCAGGTCTGTGCTCCTGCGCTCATAAAAGCCAGGGCTTAAGAGGGATCTCTGATATCGTAGTTTCATTATAATGTGGTATATTGTCGGCTTTGAGCCCTGAGTGTGAGCGAACTGAACAAGATTTGGTGGGAAAGTATCGTTCACAAAACACCTGAGCAAAGCAAAACCTTCCCCACAACTGTAAATACTCAATTAAAATAAGAATTTAAAGAAATATATCTGGAGTTAAATGTTGCTGGTTAAAAAATTAAACCAATAAAAATTTAGATTACAGGCATGAAGCTTTTGTCACAAGAAAAAGAAAGATGAACTGATCCGTCCTCGCCAGAAAAACGACCATGCAAGTCAGAAACGAAGCAGCTTATTACGACCACATCGCTGACACGAGTGACTCACTGTTAGAGAAGTTAGAGAAATCAACCAAAATGTTTTCCTAAACCTGACCAAGTCGTGACCCGACAATGAAGGTCCAGTACGTGTGTCACTGTTCTGCTGCTCCTTGTTTTGGGGTTGGTGGACTCAGGACATTTTCCATGTTCGAAGAAATGCATCAGTGCCCTCTTGGACGCCCCTATGCTAGATAAAACATGATAAAGTGCCCTCTATGGTGTCCTGAGTCCACCACTGGTTATATACAGTATGTTGTGAAGGGAGACGCTGACAACCGACCTGTTCAGTCATTCAGGTGGAGGACGTGTTGTGTCCTCTCTGTGTCAGTGACAACATACAGTGGTAATACTGTCGTTGCCAACTAATTAAACTCCTGAAGCTGTTCTTTATTCCTGCACATGTCAACCCTCCCCTTCACATTTTAAGCCTGTGCACTTGTTGGAAAACAGCTCTGCTCATGTGGAGAGCAGAAAAAGAGTCAATTACTGAGATACACTGGGTCTAAATGTGGAAGCCGGGGCTCTCCTCTTGCAGGCGGAGCAGGATGGATGTGAACCGGAGGCTCCCAGGGGTGAGAAGAAAACATCTGCCAGCCAAAACAAGGGGAGGCGAGCGAGCTTCTCCTCCGGCCTCGGAAATACAGTCCACAAGCCTGCAGGTCTGCAGCTCGCTCGTCACACGCTCGCTGTTTCTAGGTGAGTTTCGTAACATCCGTCCCATTCACAAAGCGTGGAGGACGCCGCTGCTGCATCCTGGGACGAGTCACACCTGCAGGCTGCAGGGTCGGAGGATTAGTAACTCGTGAAATATGATTCTTCGATCAATGGGAGCATTTCTGCACCTGACGAGTGAAAATGGATTCTGTGGATGGTTTAATAAGAGACGAGAGAAAGGAGGGTGCAGCCGAGCAGATTAGTGTCGAAGCGAAGTTACAGCTGAAGCTCTTTCAGCTCGAGGCGTCAGGTCTGAGTTTCTCCTTCACATTATTTTACACTTGTAATTAGATTCTAACGATCTCTTAAGCACTGCAGCAGGCGGGGTGACGGGGTGACGCTGGTCTCAGATGAATCATTCTGCACGGTGACATCGCTGCATTAAACATCGTGGAAAGTGCTGCTTTCGCCCAAAATACTGCAGAGCCTGATATTTTATTTTCTATTTTGCATACATTGTGAAATTGTGACATGATTAAAAACCTTCGGAGACACAGAACACAGTGTCCTGGTTTCCCTCGGCCCCGTCCCGCTTTGCACGCCGCCGAATCTGCTGCACCTTTAAAGAGTTCAGTGGTTTTTGATGTTTGAACGTTCAGCACGGTAAAGATTAATAATGAGCTGCAGAGATCGTCAGGTAGTTTATTTGCTGAACGAGAACACAAAGCAAAGAAAACTCAAGCAAATTGAAAGAACAGCTTCACTTCTTGATAACATAAATGTTGCATATAAAACATTTAGAAACAAATGCATCGATTTGAAAAGGAAATCAAGTCGAGATGTTACGCAACAGAACTTCACAGAGAGGTTTCTGAGGGACGTAAAAAACTGATGGAGCGAGAAAGTACAATAGGAAGACAATATTTACGGTGCTATTTTTGACGATAACTGCAAAACTATTATCATTTCAAAGATTTACTCCAAGATGAAATGCAAAGAACAGCGACAGCAAAACTGCCTCGTTTTGCGTTCACTGTGTGTCAGTTTGCTCTGAGTTGGTTTTTCTAGTGAACGGACACATTTTTGGGAATTCTGCAACCAAGCTGTCACGTTTCTGTTTCACGTTTTGGTTTAGTCACTTCCTGTTTTATTTTGTAGTCCATGTTTTCTTTGTCTTGTCTTCCCTGCTCTGTTTTGATCACCTGCACCTGTCCTCTTGTGTCTCACCTGTGTCTTGTTCCCTCATATTTGTGTCGTGGTATTTAAAGCCCCGTTTACACGAAGGGAAAACGCAGATATTTCCAGGCGGTTTGGCCTCTCATTTACACAAAAACCCCGTTTTTATCACAGAAAACGATTATTTCTAAAAACTCCGGGCAAAGTGGAGGATTTGGAAAACTCCGGTTATGTGTTGTCGTGTCAGCTGGGAGAAACGGGGTTTTAGCTTCTCACGCTCATTAGGCTATGCGCCAGAAAATGCTTAACGTCATGTGAGCGTTGTTTTGAAAGGAACAGGAAGTCGCTCGTGTTATTCGTTGTTGTTGATTCTGAGGATTCTGATTGGCTTGCATGGCTTCATCCTTCTCCCTACACTGCCGCCCAGAGGTTTGGCAGAGTTAGAATGGCGCTCGACGGCGTATTTATGCAGGTTGATGGAAATGACAACTTTTTTGAAAACGATGTTGTGTGCACGATGTTATTTTTGAAAACGGAGGGGGGAAATATTCGTTTCTCTAAATACCCTGCTGTGTATAAACGTGGCCTTAGTTGATGTTAGAGTTTCTCATGCCGTGCCACGTTCATGTCGCCTTTTTTTTTTATCCTTTTGAGAGAAATAAATACCTTTTTTTGAATCCCTGCAACCTTCTGTCTATTGTCTGTGCATCCCGGTCCTTCGCCCACGTCTCCTACCAGCCCTCGTGACACAAGCTGCCAGAATAAATGTTGGTGATGTACGATTCCTCAAACCACCAGACACGTCTTTATGAAACCACTTTATGTCTCTTTAGGATCGATTTTCAGTTTTAATGCTGCCAGAGCTTCTGATCTGTTCTGCAGAGATTTGTGGCAGCACCTCACATGTTCACCTGCGTACAAAACTACCAGTGATGTGTTTCCGATTTTAAGAAATTTGATGAGAAATGTGTCCAGAGGAACCTCGTAAATTGATTGTATTTTGAGAGTATTATCACCAAATGCCATTAAAATAGTAGTAATAGTATCTGTGGAACAGGGCTGCATGTCTCCAACTCCACGCTGAGACTCGCCAAAAGTATGAAATCAATTTCATATTTCACCATCAAATCCTCATATTTTAATAACATTCTGAGCAGCAAAGTGCCGACGAGAGAGCGATAAACCAACCGGACGACCCACCGATGGTGACTCACTGCTCCACATATCTTTAGCTAACACGACGTTTCCCAGCTGAAAATCCACTTTCACTTCTGTTTTTTTTTATATAAATGGTTAATTTCATGCGATTACAGTGCAAGAAATTTAAATTTAGTTTAATTAAATCCTAAACTAACGATAATTCCTGCTTGGATTAAGACTTCATCAGTGGAAGGGGGCGACTGCAGACTTTAATAGACTGAACATCTCTGCTTCTTCTCTGCCAGCCTGATAACGGCCGCGGAAACATTTCACCGAGCTGCCTGATTCTTCCACACACCTTTCCAAACAGTGATTCCACTGAATGACAGCAGCAGCCGGAGCGACAGAGAGCAATTTGCATGAGTTGATTGACCTGATTTAATTTGCCAGGCGAAGAAAAAAACGCTTCCAAAGTGTGTCGGAGAAGGAAAGAGAACACCTGCTCCGACACAAAGGAGAGACTTCCTGTCAGCGACTGTCTGAATGTGTTCGAGCGCTGCAGTCGAGTCAGAAGCAGCGAGGAAGTTACAGCGACTCTAAATGTGAGCCAAGTACGTCTCTGCACAACCACAGATAAGTTAAACTGGACGTTTCTCAGCGTTATGTTTGAATTTTCTGTTTCTCTTTTGTCACAACGCTGCATGTGCTTAATGCTCTGTGAGGGTTTAGGCACAAAATGAAACTGGTTAGTGTTAGAAAAGCATCACGGTTTTGATAAAACTACGTGTTCTGGTCAGCATGATCCGGGACGGAGACGGTCCAACTTCCCATGAAAAATAGCAGGTTCTGGACGGACGTAGATCTCTTAAAGACATGCAGTTTTGTTACAAACACCGCTGGAAATGTCTTCAAGTGTCTTTAAACATATCCAGTGATGTGACTCGAACTTGGGTCGCCCATTCGGCAGCCTTGTTGGCTTTTAATAATGTCACCACCTTCCCCTCCTCACCAGACCATCAGCACAGTGTTATCATGACGTAAAACTGAAGATTGAACCTAAAGAAATGTAAAGTTTCATCATATCTGTGGTTTGCAGAAACATTATTCTGCCGGTCGAGTTGGTACCAGGGTGGGAATTTTGTCATTTTAGGGGCAAGGCCATTTGGCCTTAATTTTTTTTTTTTTAGGGGCACCAAGGTCACATGGCAGGGCACAAAGGCCATTGAGTAAAATTCAATGGTTTGACCTTTCAGATTGATACCATAACATCCTAATTTATAATAAGACATGGATTATGTATCAGAACATTTTTAATACCAATATCAAGTTAATGTTAAATTAGAAAACAGTTGTTTTTTTTAGGTTTTTTTTTAAAGTAGGGTTAGGTGATTTTGGTGACGCTACACTGAATATTAGTGAAGTTATTGAATATTTCTCCCAGATGAATATCCAGAAATTCCCCAAAATTATGCCAAAACACAACATTTGTAGAATAACCAGCAGGAGATCATTGATGTGTGGAGTGATTTTAGTGACACTTCACTGAATAATAGTGAAGTTATTGAATATTTTTATAGTTTCTCTTTAGGGTGTTGCACTTTGTAGACGGTCCCTGCGCCCTCATCTCACAGACGGCTGACCAGAGACCAGTGTTATTTGACCGCTCGTTTTGATTAAAATACGGTTGTAGCTCGTTGTCTACCTTACTACGGTAGTTAAGAGTCGTCGTTTGCGTTTTAACAATGTTTCGCTTATGAGTTGTTGATGCGGGAAGTTCGAATCTGTGAATATATTTCCAACTTTACCGAACTAAATCCTGTCACATAAGTCACGTATCATATCAAAACCGGCTGAGCTCGCTTGCGCACCTGTGCTGTGAGTGTCGTTCCTCCGTTTTGAGACGCTGCTGCTGTTTGAGAGGCTTTAACGTGAGATCATCGATGTGATGATGAGACTCCACCTGCGCGAACCGCAAACTCACTTAAGTTATATTCAAGGCAAACCCACTACGCTGCACTGGCGCTTTTTACTGGAACTTGGACAGAGCCAGGGGCACAAAGGCCACTGTGGCCGTACGATGATTTTTTTTTCACGGGGCATCAAGGCCAACGTGTGGGGCAACAGCGGCCATGGCCGCCGTGAATTTCCCACCCTGGTTGGCACATATAAAAGTCTCTCTGTTTATACTTGAATTAAACTTTGTCCAGTTTTACACTATAGGTTAAACTTTGATGGTAAAGTTAAATGTTTAACTTGATTCTGTACGTCAGTTGCAGAACAAAATGACGCCTGCTGACCTTTCTGTGTGTCGGTGAGTCCATTCTCTTGGTTTTTATGGAGGAAACACAGAGAGAAGATCCATCAGCGGACCTCCGGTTCTGTGCTCCTGCGCTCATAAAAGCTTGTTCCGACAAGGTTCAAGCACCATGAATCCCTGTTTCTGAATCGAGCCAGAGTTTTATTATCTCAAAGTGTAGAATTCTTTATTTGTTACTGCATCATTATATCTGGCCTTTGTCTGACTCGCTGCCTGTTTCTCTCCGCTTTTTTGTCTTTTTTTTTTGGCAGAGGTGCTGGAAACAAAACGCTGCTTCTCACATGAAAGGTCACAGCTTTGAGAAAACAAATGTAAGCTTTTTAAAATGATGTTGAGCTGGTGAGAGAGGCAGCGTGGGAGTGGGAATGCTTTAGAGTTTCACAATGAGCAGAAACAGTGTTCAAAATCTGTGTTTGTTCCGGTGAAAGAGACGGATCTGCTGTGATACAATGAGGTTTTCTCTCTTTGTGTCTTAATATCATTTCTGGAAAACGGAGCTGTATTCAAGCTATGTGTTGTTGGAGACTGTATCAGTGCAGGTGTGGTGATGTTATTTGAGCTGCCACATATAATTATAACAGTTTTTTGTCAGGAAATAACCTGATGAAGGTCAAAGTACCACGACGTCGCTGTCTTTATGTTGTTGGCCCTCGGTCTTCTCTGACGCACCTGTCGATCCTCAGGTGTGTAAAAGCTGAACTCTGTAATTTGCACATGTGACATTTCACCCTCTGACATTATATCTGCAGACCTTACGAAGCTATTAGCCTCGAGAACGTCCACCAAGACCTTAACAAGCCCTGAAGCAGCACCGCTTCCGACCTCGTGGGCAGTAATTAGTTTGTATTTACCTCCAGTAAAGACGAGGCGAGTTTATCTGTATAGCACAAGTCAAAGTGCTTTACAGGAGCACACAAATAACATGAAAAGAAATGGAAAATTGCATTTACAAGACGTCAGGAAACAAAACATTAAAACAAGTTAAGAAAAAGGGAAGTAGGCTAAAATAGAAAATGTTTAAAAGAGACAAGACTAGAAAATAAAAGTCACAGTGCAGTTAAAGGCTTTAAAAATGCTTCAGTGAAAAGCAAACAGAAAGGTCTTCAGTCTTGATTTAAAGGAGGTGAGAGGTGGAGCAGACCTGATATGTGGTGCATAATAACTGATTGCTGCTCCTCCATGTTTAGTTCTGAAAGCAGACCTGAACCTGACGACCTCAGAGGTCTGGATGGTTCAGAACCATTCAGCGCTTTATAAACCAACAGCAGGATCTTTGAAATCTAATCTTTGACTGACAGGAAGCCGGTGTAGAGATCTAATCTACTTTTTTGTTTTTGTTAGAGAGTCCTGTAAAGACTCGTCGAGTCTGCTGAAGATCAATACATGGACACGTTTTTCCAAATCCTGCCAGAGACATAAGTCACTTTTATCCTGGATATATTCTAAAGGTGATAGTAGGCTGACTTTGTAATCATCTTAATGTGGCTGCTGAAATTCAGGTCTGAGTCCATGATTACTCCAAGGTTTCTGGCTTAGTTTGTAGATTTCAACGTTACAGACTGAAGCTGAGGAGAGACTTTTAGTCGTTCTTCTCGGCTCCAAAAACAATCTTATCTTTGTTTAACTGAAGAAAACTCTGACACATCCAATCGTTGATCATCTACTCAGCGTTTGTATGGGATTATAGTCCCCTGGTCACATGGTTATATAAACCTGTGCATCATCTGCATAACTATGGTAACATATTTTGTTATTTTCCGTTATCTGAGCCAGAGGAAGCATGTAAATGTTGAATAGTGGAGGCCACAGACTGGAGCCCTGAGGGAGTAAAGGGAGTAAAGTATGAAGCTGTTACCCTGTGCATGAATGCATGTGTGATATGTGCACAATAAGCCATTAAAGACTGATTGAAGATTGAAGATTGAAGACTGCAAACTAGTCAGATACTGAAGTAAATAAAAGACATAAATCAATACATGTTTAAAGAACAGCGTCGCTGCCTTTTCAGACTCCCAGATATCATTCAGCCTTATTTCACAGACGTGCTGAGGGTCAAACTGAGGCACAGATTTACAACAGCACAGCTTATTTCTCATCCTAAATGAACTGTGCTTTCACAGTTGTGCCCATCTGACCCGGTTCAAACCGACTCCTGGGCCCGTCTCGTTTCATCTGACGGCATCAGTCAGACTCTGATGTGGACTGTGACGTGAATACGAAGCAGACCAGTCACAAACCCTTCACTACTGTTAAATCCATCTGCTCAACACTGAAACCATCGAGACGGTGATGAAATAACTACACCGTTTGATACGCAACATCCGGTAACCATGGAAACGTATACTTGCATACAAGTGTGGGAATTTAAGGAGATGAAAAGGATGAACGTGGCGACTGAGGGAGGTGAGAGCGGCAGTGTTTCCTCTGCAGGCTTCAGCGAGTAAAAGGCTGAGCGTGCGGCCTACTTCTCTGACCCTTCGTGTGCCGCCGCCGCCGCCGTCGAGGAAACATCTGTACGTCAATTCGTGGGGACAGATTGAGATTGCGTGGATACCTCCCAGCGTAAAATGCCACATTCGTGCACCGCATTTTCATCAACAGCTGCTATTTTTAGTCGACACCCAGATTAATCCATCGGCCCCGCTGAGAAGCTACAGGAAGTGTGTGTGCTGGCATTTAGTGTTATTACTGTATGTTGTGTGTGTGTTTGTTTATCTTTATGTGCGAGGACGGAAGAAGCCCGTTTGGCACAAAGGAGGACCGACAGCAGCGAGATACAATCTGCTGCTCACCGACACAGATATCATTACCGCTGATAAGAGATGAGAGGATTAACAAATGGATGCATGTGCTCAGAAATAAGCTGTGCAGCCAGATAGACAATGACATTTGCTCTTTTAATTAAGTTTACAAAATAATCTGAGGCGTCTGAACATCGAGGACGTCCCAGCTGACTGTAATAATGTTTGCAGGTTGGTTTTCTAGACACTGAAATAAAGACGACAGCGGCAGAGAGCAGCGGCACGTTCTCTGTTTGTGTTATTTCATCTGCCTCCAACCCGCAGAACTTAAAAAAAACACCCGACGCGTCACCAGGGACTTGTTGCTGTAAAAATTGTGCCGTCTTGCAAACACGGTGTTTGTGTAAACCCTGGGGATCCTCAGGAGGAAGCGAGGAACAGGAATAAAACACCTTAAACTGAGGCCAACGGGGAACGTAGTCGCGAGCGGAGGATGTGGCACGTATCGACGGGTGTGCACACACACATGCTGATGTGTTTCTGCAGCTGTGGTTGTTTATGTGAGACCGGAGCTTTTCACACGTGAGCGTTGGTGTAAATGACATCAGTTTAGCAGCCTGAACCGTGAATAAACCTTCCTGTGTCTTTAATCTAGAATAAATGTTGGCAATGTGTGTTGAAACTTTACATTTCTACACATCATAAGCAGGTGCAGCTCCATGTTTCTGTAATAATCACAACGATGTGCTGAAGATAAAATCAGGATAATATCACATTTATGCTTAAAATACCTGTTTTGGTCGCCACAAAAACAAACGTGTGCATCTCTGAGAGCAAATGAAGCTTTATTCCCCCAGATATTGTTTTGAAAATAAGCTTTTCCCTTGAAAAGCCAGGTCACAGTGGAGGCGTGCGACACTTTAACCTCTCTCACTAAACATTAACTTATCGAACATCGGCACCCCGAGGTGACGCCGCTGCCTCCTACACTGAGCTGCATTAGAAGAATAACTATACAGGGAAAAGCTAATCTGTGTGACCTCAGAAAAATGACCTCAGAAAGGAGAGCGAAGAGGATAATAACTGTAATTCTGCAGACACGAAGCGTTGTCGTGTTTAAAAGTGGAAAAACTTCTTCAATTAGTCCAGAACACTGCGTCAAGACTGTTGACCAGGTCGAGCAACATGACTTATATAACTCTGATTATATATTCTTTACATCTGGCTTCATGTTAAATTCAGGATTCATGTTTGTAGGTTCCAGTTTTCACATATAAACCCTGCACGGTCAGGCTCCTGTGTAGGACTCTGATCCGCTGATCACACGGAGAGCTGTCGCTACAGATGCAGTCTCTTTAAAGGCCGGCACACACCGGCTCAGACGTCGGACGTCTGAAGCGTTAGAGAGAGTCGGACGAGTTCGGGAGCTGCTCTGTTCGGTGTGTTCAGCTGCGTCTGATCCGACTGAACATGCGAAGTCGGCCGTCTGAGGTTGGACGCCGTCGGATACTCTGATTGGTTGTTAGCTAGCTGTTCAGTGACCATTCTGATTGGCGGCGTGCCAGCGAATCAGCGCGGCGTGTGGGAGGGGCGGCGGAAGTGACGATGGTAAACAAACCACATAAACAGAGACGGCACAGAGTTACAAACAACACTTCACCGTTCGTTATTTTGGGGATAAACCAACGTATGTTTGGAAGCCATGGCTGTGTGGACCGAGGACTTTGAGGAGCAGCTGGCTGCCCTGGTGGAAGAGAGACCACCGTAATACGACATCACGCAAGTAATGCTGAGCTAACACTGTGTGTGCTTTGTTCTGATAAGCTACGGTCCGCACTCCGTTCTGTCATTTCCTGTTTTTATGTTTTGGGTGACTGGCACGAGACTAGCGCCACCCGATGTTTAGGAGACTTATTGCAGAACGTATACGCTGCTGTGTAGCCGGGGCGGTGTGTTTCAATGTGACTTTTCTGCCGAACAGGTCAGACAGGAGGCGACAGAGTGGTTGGATAAGGAAGTCGGCCTTGGGCGCTGTGTGGGAGCGTTAAAAATGCCTCGGAGAAGCGTGTTTGGGACAAAACAGCATCATCGTGTGATTAAAAGTTTTGTTGGACTGCAGAATATTTTCCAATTCAAAATCATCATTAACTTTGGGGAAAGTCTGGTTGAAGTAATTTTAAAGTTCTGCGTGACTAGAACTGTTTTTCATCAAATGTGCACTTTGAAGAATTGGGAACAAAGTTACTGTGCAGTTTATTTTCACACAGCTCAAGAAAAAGAAAGGAAAGAAAAAATCCCTTTAATGCTCCCGAGCGATCGACCGGCCTGAACTCTGTTGTTACACATTTAAAAGAGCGGACTCACTCGACCGAGTGGCTTTCAAACCTCACGCGTGGATACTTACTTTCCCACACTGGAAATAATGAGCGTGTGGAACGGAGAGGTCTTTCTTCTCGAGGTGAGCTGTGGGGCTGCTGCTCCGGTGATGGAGCACCTCTTACATCTGCTGTCATTTTCTCCGTTCTTCTGTTACACTTATTGATTTTCTCCAGCTGCGCTCGCAGTACATCTTGTAGGAGGCGAGGGTGAAGAGTGTGCTGCTCTGTCGATGACCTGCCCTCGATACAACCCCGCTGTAAGGGACACACTGTAACACTACACGGTTTTATATACTAATAATAGGGCTGCAACGATTCCTCGAGTACCTCAAGTAACTCGATTACAACTCGATTACAAAAAATGATCTGCCTCGAAGCCTCGTTTAATTAAATTTAAAGCGTTTCGCACAGATTCTCTTTAGTGTGACACAACGTGCTTACGTCAAAGGCTGTGCGCGGTGAAAATAAGGAATGCGTCCCGTCACGTGTGTCACCATGCGTCTTTGTGTATCTGTCAGTCAGGTTACACACCACACAGTTCATTTGGAAAACAGCGGAAATTAAGCAGCTTCTTTGGTGTTTCACCACTGAAGAAACGGCAAACCGAGCCTGTTAACTGGTCCGACACGGCGTCAGAGCCGATACGTTTCACTGTCAGTTTCCAACGACTGCGGAGGCGCTGCATCACGGCTCCGGCAGTCCGGAGCCGCCCTGATTACTCGATTAATCGATGGAATATTCGATAGAATACTCCCTAACTAATAATAATAATCATTTAGTTTATATGGTGCTTTTCAGGTACAGAAAGACACTTTACAGGTTAAAAAGCAGAATAATAAAAACAAAAGCGTCTGCTAAATTACTAACTTACATAACACGGTCAGGTAAAATACTTTTTTTTCCTCACTAGCTGCCACTAGTGTTGTAGTACTCGAGATTGGTCTTGGTCTCGAGACCATTTTTTGAGGTTCTTGGTCTTGTCTTGGTCTCGGACTGAGCGGACTCGGGTTTTTTGATTCGAGACCGGTCAAGACCACCGCTGATAGGCTTTTTGTCCATGCCTTACTGATAAGGATCACCATGGCAACCCGGATGCGAGAGGACGCTGGCGTGAATATCGCTGCTTCTCAATTTGTAGCAAAACTGCTTTTTTCTGTTAGAAAAGAAAGCCAAGGTGTCTCTACAAACTCTGGGGCTGTGCTACGAACTTTGAAGGCTGCACACCTGAACAATTGGCTCCGTGGACTCACCTTTCTCCGCTGATCAACCGTCGATCAGCTGTTAGAACCTAACTAATAATAATAATCATTTATTTTATATGGTGCTTTTCAGGTACAGAAAGACACTTAACAACACACTAAAAACACAAAAAGAGATAAGTTATACACTAAAAGCAGTTTTAAAAAGGTGAGTTTTGATGAGTGTTGTGAGGTCTGTAAAGTCTCCAGAGGAAGGTGTCCAACACTGAGTCTGTACTGGAAATGTAAATCTCTCTACAGGAAGCAACTTAGCAGACGCTTTTGTCCAAAGCGACCTACAATAAGTGCATTTATCACAAGAGAGAAACCACGACATCACCGGTGATAGAGTAAAAAGAGAAAGAAAAACAGTTGTCCAGCCCTCATCTGAGGATCGTAGTTGCTACTTATCAAGGATACTTGAAGTGCATAAGTGGTATGATTGAAGTGCTAACGATACGAACAGACAAGTGCATATACACTTTTTTGGGGGGTTGGGAGGGGTCATGCTCAGCAGGGTCGAGGTGAAGTCTGCACAAATGAGTCTCGAGTCTTTTGCGATACACTTCTGCCGTACAAGGTCGATACCCAGCTACATGTTATTCAGGAGGGAGCATAAGAGACAGAAACGATGGTGACATATATAATACTTTTCATGTGTCTCATTTATATTTGTTTGTGTTCACTCAGAAGACAGCTGAAGGGAAATCTCGACTATTTCAGTTGAAAATAGCTGCCATCAATAAATAATCTGACAGAGAGGATGTTTTTCTTCAATATTAAAGAGGAGTTGAGTCGTATGTGGCACAATTTGTTGCTCTCACGCAAACGAGTGTGTGAATATTGATGCTACGTCTGTGAACGTACGCGCCTCTGTGTGCTCCGTTACGGACACGGGCATGCACACTGTGAAGGAAGGAGGGAAATCACGATGACTTGGACGGATCCACAGAGAGACACTCAGAGAATTGGCAAGAAAAAAGAAAAGGTATTTAATTAAATGGGCTCTCAGCTCCACTGTGTATTATTTCAATCAGGATGTTCCTGTGCAGAGTGAACGCTGCGTCCCGCCACGCTGAGCAGCAGCATCCGCCGAGGTCAGAAGCAATTTGACGGGAGAGAATTGTTGCTCGAAATCAGACAGAAATAAAAAAGAAGTCGCAGCATTTATTGTTCTCAGACAGTCCTTCAAGCTTATTGTTAATCAGACATCCCAGCTGAATGTGTCTGAAAAGACATTTCAGACTAAACAGCCTCTGGTAATGATTTTATTTTTACACCTCTGGCTTGATGTGGCGCCGACGACGGACATGTTAAATTGGGTTTCATGAGATCTGTCGCCTTCCCATTATATTTTATTGATCCTTCCACACTTCAGGCGACATTAAATGAGAATAAATGCAGTTTTGCGCCGAGCTTATCCTGTGAGGATGTGCCGTGTTTGCAGTAGAAATGGCTGAACTCTGCAGTAATTCACTGCTGACGACTGCCTGACGGGCTCCATTCTTCTTCACGGCCTCCAGGCTGTAAAGTCTCTCCAGCCACAGGTCTTCTCAGGTCGGCTGCACCGTCCCTTCACCACCACCGGGACCATTAATAGATTCAATGTTTTAACTGACAGCACATCAGCATGTTTAACTTCACCCTGTTCCAGGTGACCGAGTCTCGGCTCGACCACCGGCGCATTAATAACGTAATAAAGCGGAGAGGCTCACATTCGTCTGCTCTCTGATAACGATGGTTGTTACAGAAGACAAAGGCTCAGTGAAGGTTCCTGATGAGTCAGCGTTCCCTCAGGACAACAAGGACTCCAACACGACTTGAACACACATAAAAAGAGGTTATTAGAAACATGTATGGAAAGAAAAGGTACACAGAAAGAACCAGTCTCCAACTGATGGCTCTCATTTGTTCATGGAGGCATCAGTATTAAATCCAGACCTGTTGAAAACTTCTTGTAGTATATTTAAAAAGAATAAATAGTCCCTAATGCGTTTAATTTTACAGCTTAATCCACTTACGGGTTTAATAATTTGGTTTGGCCTCTGAACATGTTCTCGCTGACAGGGAGAGTGTCTGCTGTTTTAATTAAGGGGAGAGTAAAGAAAGGATTTAACGGAGGACAGTTTCATTAAATATATCGTCAGTGTCACAGATGGTCTTACTGCTTCACGTGGAAACTTCATTTTCACGTTCATGTAATACAGTTTTTCCTCGGCCAGCGCCCCCACTGTCAGAGGATTATGTTTGCATCCGGACCGAATCTGTTGAGACAGCTCAGGATTCACTTCATGTGAATAACCAGCATGAAAATATGCATAAAACATGAGGAGTTAGACGGGTTTAACATGACTGGGTGTAGGTAGTATGACTGATATCTTCATCCACCTACACAAAAACTATGTTTCCCAGCCTGTGTGATGGACTTACTCATCTTCGCTACTACGACTACACTCATTACTATTCTCCTTATTCTCTTCTCTCCTCTCCTTCCTCTCTCACTGATGATGACTTTGCAACTTACTTTATCAAGAAAGTAAAAGACATCAGCTCCTCATTTACTCCTACGCCCATCCAGGAAGCACCTCCTCCAACCCTCATCTCCTCAGCCCTTTCTCCTCTGTCACGGTATCGCCTACGTCTACAGCGAGGAACCTGGGCGTAATCCTCGACAACACACTGTCCTGCGCCCCCAAACATCACTGCTGTGGCCAGATCCTGCAGATTCGCCCTCTACAACATCTGCTAAAAGCGTCTATCCACGTACTTTTGATCGGTGCCTCCGTGCCGTACTGTCAGTACACTCGTCCGTCCTGTTCTCATGAGACATCTCCAGAGCGTCTTGGACTCGAGGACAAACTCTGAGCCCACAGCGTCCACATTCTCATGTGTGCGACACCTCACAAGCTGCAGAAGCGAATTTGTTCTTGTTTGCCACGAATGTCTACTTGATCTCGATAAACTGATTAGATGTGAGTGGTCAAAGATCAATGGTCAAAGGTCAAAGATCAGGGTCACTGTGACCTAACAAAACACTGAATTTTGTCAATTCAAACAAACAAGTACGATAAGTTTGACAGAACATTTAAACCAAACGTCTAACAGCGTAAAACGATGACATTTTATATCCGAAAGGTCAAAGGTCGACTTCGCTGTGAGATCATTATGTTCTGCAGCAAATGTCCTGCTCATTATTCAGCTGGTGCTCGGAGACGAACAGCCTCAGAGCTCAGAGCAGCGAGTTCAGGTTTTTGTTTTTCTGTGCATTTGGTCTTCGCCTCTTAGTTTCACTCGATGTTCCAGCGTACAGTAAAGTCTGAACACAAACCGTGTGCACAAACAAAGACCACCAAGAAATAGTTTACTGCATTGAAAACCTTTGGGATCAACTGCAACGCCGGTTTTGAACCCGAGTCTTAAAGGTCAGCGCGAGTGTCCAGAATCACTCACACTGTCGAGGCAAGAAGCCTTTACAATAACGTGGAGTCTGTGAAAGAAGCATATTTATCAAATCCCAGCTGACACCGGAATGTGACACGAATATCAGTATTTTTAGAAATAAGTCTGATAAGGATGCTTCAATATGAAGTCCAGATACAGCTCACCTCCACATCAAATGAAACAAAACTCACATGTAAGAAGCTGCAAATAGAAAATGTTTTTCATTTTTTTTACTTGACAAAAGACTGAACTGATTAATTTAATTATTTTATTCATCCATCAATCAATCGACCAATCGTTGAAGCTCTTACAGGTTTAACCCTCATATAACTTTGAGCTTGCTGTTCATTATAGGATTTGGTCCAACAGAACCTGTGACCTTCAGATTGAATCGCCCGTCCTGCAGAAAAGAAGCTAAATCGTTCTGAGAGCTAATGAGCAGAAATAGCGATTGAATGCCGTTCTGGTTGAAATGTCATCAATATTCTGGGATAATACGTCTTCAGATCGGCCATCAGATCAATGTTCTTTTATGTTAAAGGGAAGCTCGTATTGACACTTTTGTTAATTACACAGTCCACCGGGTTCAGCATGTGATTATCAGGGGTTTATGCAGCACAGGAGAGGCGACGGTGCTGCTGCGTCTGTTCATTCATTTACAAAAAAAAGGCCCGGTCGTGCACAGACTTCTAAATCTGACCTGATAAAAGAAACTGTGGATTAATTCCCCAACCCATCAAACCCTTGTGATTGGGTATTATTCCCCCGTGTTGGGCTGGAAGGAAGGGAGAGACTAATCGCATTTGTAGTCGGAATAGGATATCAAAGCAGCAGGCATGGAAATATTTTGTTTGAAGAGGGAGAGCAATTAGAGTTAATTGGTGGTGTGAGGGCAGCCTGTGGTCGGCAGATTGTTGAAAGGAGCGTCAGCTGGTAATAAACAAGTCATTAGGTATCAGATCGTGGGCAGCCAAGATGAGGACAGAAGGCCGCGAGATAAAGAATTAGGCTTCAGAAGAGGAAAATGTTGTTGTATTTGTCACATTTGCATCATTTGATGATGAAATGTTGAAATGAAATGAAACTGTGTGTTGTCAAGCTCGGCTTTTAAACACACTGAAGATTGCTGCCAGCTCTTTTAATGCACCTTTGGCCTGTTCTCTGAGCGGCCGGGTGCACGGTAAACATTACAAACATTAATAAAATCATCACTGAAAGACTTCAGTGTTGTCACAATACCACATACTTAAAGGGATATTCCGGTGTAAGTTTAATCCATGGTCTAACACACCTTGACACCGAGTAAGACTCCCCCTGTGTGGGGAAGCCCTGACGAGTCAATTACCGAGTGCAGTAGATTTCCGCAGCTCAAGGATTAAAATGTATGATTATTACTCCATTACTTCCGTTATTTTCCCTGTCAGCTCTCGATAATAAGAACTGAGCATCCCATGGAATAATAATCAGTCATTTTCATCCTTGAGCTGCAGAAATCTACTGCACTCGGTAATCGACTCGTCAGGGTTTCCCCACACAGGCAGGCTGCTGGAGGAGAGGGTGAGTTGTGCTGTGTTTTTAATACAAATCCAGCAAAGCTAGCAGATGTTTGATGCTTCGTACTGTGTGCTGGGACTGTACATGTACTGTTGCTGAAGTTTGCTGCTGTTCTCACCATTAATTGGGGCTTTTTGATGGCGGTTTCTAGTTGGAGACATAAGCTGCAGTGTATTGTTATCGTGCGGTCTTTTCTGAGGTTGCTAAAACTAGCTAAGCTAGCGGTCAGCTAACCTGACCTCTCGAGGGGGAGTCTTACTCGGTGTCACGGTGTGTTAGACCATGGATTAAACTCACACCGGAATATCCCTTTAAAGCTGCAGTAAAAACCTTCTGACCTTCCAGACGATGGAAGTTATTTATCAGAAATAAACATCCCGCTGGAGTTTCCTGCCTGGCTTATCTGACTATTGTAGAAAAACTCTTTCACACAGGGATCAACTTTGCATACTGAGAGAATAAATGATCTCCAGTCGAGAGCCATGTCGGGCTTAACTTGGGAAAAATCAGCCTGGAAATGCACCTACTGTATGGGGAATAAATAACACAAGGAGTGTGCAGTATATCATAGCTTCTGCACTTCTGTTTTCCAACAGGACATCTCTCTGCAATTAATCATAACAACAGAGGAAGGTCATAAAATAGAGAAATTCTGAATATAAAAGTACGCTCTCGTTTTGAAAGTCATTATTCAATGTGCTGCGAGTTTAATTATGGAGACACAAATGGATAAGAATGAGTTATTGGGAGGTTATTCCCCGGGTGTCTCTGAGTTAGATTACCATTTCTCCTCCCTCAGCTGACCTCAGATGTGTCGTTGTCTCCGCCTCCGAGCCGCCGACAAAACGCTCGCTCGCCACACGCCGATTCTGCTTCATTAGCTCCGGCCTAATCTATAAACCACAGCTGAGAGGAGGAGTCTGTGTCAGCAGCCTCCGTCGCCTATCTGCCACGGCCACTGACGACGTGTGGAGGTGTCTGTGTGTGTGTGTGTGTGTGTGTGTGGGTGTGTGTGTGTGTGTGTGTCTCTTGTGTGTCACACGAGCATCTTGTAATTTAGACAATCCACGTTGTCGCATGTTTTGCCAGCCAGTTTGGATCCATCTGTACATGTGTGATGTCTCAGTGTGTGTGTGTGTGTGTGTGTGTGTGTGTGTGAGTGAGGGCAGAGAGACTGTGAAACTGTGTGTGTGTGTGTGTGTGTTTAGAGTGTGTGTGTGTGTGTGTGTCAACAGTCTGATGGCATAATATGCAAATCAAATGGAGATTGGCGTACGGTTTATTCCTGAGATATTCATGAATGTACGGCAGATTATTCTTTTCTTCACAGGACGGGTTTGGTTTAATTTCCTCTGTGTGTGTGTGTGTGTGTGTGTGTGTGTGTGTGTGTGTGCCTATTCATAAACAAGCTGACTGGCGTATTCCTGCAGACTTGCTGTGTTCCCATCAACGGTGGCATTTAAAACTGAATTAATTATGATTCACTCTGCACCGAATTATCGTCGTGACTTCAGGACGATCACCAGCAGCGTCTGTGGTGATTGAGACGGGTACTTTTAAGCCAAAACATGATCTTCTTCTAAACCTAACCAGATATCAGTAAGCACAGTCTTGAACCTCAAGTAATGACAAGTTAAAACTTAAGGAAATGTTAAAGGGATATTCCGGTGTAAGTTTAATCCATGGTCTAACACACCTTGACACCGAGTAAGACTCCCCCTCGAGAGGTCAAGTTAGCTGACTGCTAGCTTAGCTAGTTTTAGCAACCTCAGAAAAGACCGCACGATAACAATACACTGCAGCTTATGTCTCCAACTAGAAACCGCCATCAAAAAGCCACAATTAATGGTGAGAACAGCACCAAACTTCAGCAACAGTACATGTACAGTCCCAGCACACAGTACGAAGCATCAAACATCTGCTAGCTTTGCTGGATTTGTATTAAAAACACAGCACAACTCACCCTCTCCTCCAGCAGCCTGCCTGTGTGGGGAAGCCCTGACGAGTCGATTACCGAGTGCAGTAGATTTCTGCAGCTCAAGGATGAAAATGTCTGATTATTACTCCATGGAAAGCTCAGTTCTTATTATCGAGAGCTGACAGGGAAAAGAACGGAAGTAATGGAGTAATAATCAGACATTTGGTGTGTTAGATGGATTAAATTTACACCAGAATATCCCTTTAAGTAACAACATATTTCAGGTTTTACGTTGGTCGGGGAATCATCACCCAGATCTGCAGCCCCCTCGGCTTCTGCAGCCTTTTGGTTCCCTCTCTTGTCTCATGGTTCGTCTCCACAGGGGCTTCGCCTCCCTGCTTCATGCTCTTATATTGATAGTGGGGCTCTTTTGATGTGGGGCTGTACGAGGTCTTGCCGTCGGTACCGTCTCGCAGTGCGACGCTCTGCTTCCCTGTCGGCGCTCAGACACGGACACACGGTGCAGATAACACAGTGACGAGGGACGAGGACTTCATACGAACCCACATCAAAAGACCCAAACTATTACTGGAGAACAAAATGAAATTTGCATAGAATGGAAGTGAACGGGAGGCGTGTGTGTGTCTGCGCCCTGACAATCTCCAGGACTTCAAACTGGACCAACATGGCGGCTGGTTTCGTACAAAAATAGCTCAGCGACAAGTGTTTCTGAAGACACTATTGTTCAGGAGTTTCCAGAGGCCTCGTCTCTTGTAACACGACTCTCCTCGATCAGAATGCAAAACACGGCTGCAATGAAAGGGAAGTGTAGAAACGACGGATCCTATGGAGCGGTTCCTTCGTAGAGTAGAGTGACAGTCTTAAAACCCGCTGTGCATTTATATATCTACAGAGAAAGAGCCACACATCTTCCTCAGGAGTCGGAGGAGAACCGAACATTGGACTTACGATAGACACATGGACACAAACACAAGAGCAAGTTCACTATAACAACTTAAAAGGTGGTGACATGTCAGGTAGTTAAGTATGAGCTGTTGCAGCGTCCTCAAGTACACCGTCCCGACGTATCTCCAGCTGTTCCAGCAAGATGTTTTTGAAGCTCTTTGAAACAGTGTTCAGTCGTTTCTTTCTTCTGTTCTGTACCCTGCTCATCGCCTCATGGCTGATTCTTGTTTAATCCGTCAGTAGTGTTGTGATTCCTCTCCGTGGAGAGGCTTCAGTCTCTGCAGAAGAGGAGCAAGAAGAAAGCAGAGATAGTTTAAAGTGATGATTTCTTTTCAGTTAATCCTCTTGATTTAAGTAAACATCTGCTTTGCCGGCGTCTGTAGCCGAAAGCAACAACACAGCAGTGATTCAACAGTCAGTGTGCCCGGTTAATGAACGCTTTTATACGAGCCGCTCTGAGCAAACAGGCGATATCTCACAGCAGTATTTAGCGTACAGTGAGTATCTGCAGCAGTGACCATTGACAACACACACAAACACACACAAACACACAGCCTGGTGATTCACAGCTCACGCAGCCCTCCATCCTCCTGTTTTCCATTTACCTCATAAAGCCGACGCGTGTTCCCTTCAACCATTCTTCCTCCTCTTCACACCTCCCGTCCTGCCACTTCCTATCAGCATTTCCTGGTCAGGCGGCCGTATGAAAGTGAGGCGCACACCTGCCACAGACGGAGTCCTGAGCCTGTCGCCTCTCAGCAGCTCAGTTCAGCCGACTCCGGCAGGACGGACGGAGAGGTGTTTACTTCTGCTGATTATCAGGAGGGGACTGAACCGTCATCGGTCACACCTGTGGTCATGACTGATCTGATAAGTAGCTGCTCAGGTTCATCAGCATAATGAGGTGAGAGATGCTGGTCATTCTGTGACGATATGGGGACAGTCCAACCATTACTACTCCATTACTGCAGCGATGGTGGGACTGTGAGCGATATCTGGTGACAACGGGTCAGAATAAAGCCAGTCTGGACTGGAAGCATCCAGAGTCCTGATCGACTCAGGACTCCAGATTCCACTCACGATAACAACAGATTCACAAAAGCTTGATTTATATCATATGAGAGGTTGATACTAGGGATGTTAACCAATGACCGTTTGACCGATGGTTGACCGTATTAACGTTAACCGATCAATCTTGTCGGTTAAAAAAAAAGAAAAAAAATAATTTTTCATTTATTTAATGTTCTTTTTAAGAATAGCTGTAGGCCAATGTTGTCTGTTATGTTTTAGGAGAAGTTAACCCTTGACAGAAGTTGACACCTGTCTTTGTGAAAAATAAAAAATAATTATACTTGGTTTGGTTTCAGTTGCGTTTCCATCTAGAATTAGTATCTCATCAACGTGGGCGGGTCGTCATCAACGTGGGCGGGTCGTCATCAGACGTGGGCGGGTCGTCATCAGACGTGGGCGGGTCGTCATCAACGTGGGCAGGTCGTCATCAGTGACGTACTTATCCACGCGACACATAAACAGGGCTAGCTGAGGGCTACGTGAAACACAACAATGGAGGACTTGCAGGTGATGTTGCACTTGCTGCTCAGTCTGTGGATTGTGGTGACATATACAGCTAAAGAGAAGTACGAGAGAAGGCTGCAGGCGTTTAGGCAAAACATGCTCGAAGACGACGAGAGAATTTCAGATTTAGCGGTAGCGGGTGTCAGGCTCGGACGTCGCGCTCGTCATGAGTCATCAAGTGGCGTCGCTCTCTGTCCAATCAGTGGCCGGCTGCCAGCTTACGTCACACAGAAGTATCAGCTCAGCTCGGTTGGAACTTATACGGAGGTGATACTAAAAAAGCACCACTTTAGCAGGTACCAGGTACCAGATTTCAGTAATGGGAACGCAAAAAGGCGAGCTGAGTCGAGGCGAGGCGAGCTGGTACTGTCCCGTTTTTCCACCGACAGTAGCAGCTCGCCTCGCCTATTTGGATCCTGCCATGAAATATGAAATGCTGTGTCTTGAACTGGGTGTTTAAATTTGTTTCTTCAGCCATTTGATCCAAGTCTTATTATTTATTGGTCTGTCTATTTGTTTCTTTTGTGATATAAAGTCTTGACATTATTATTTTCTTGGCGATAACGACGTCTTTAATTTTGTACTGCACTGTTTATAGTATGAATAAGTTCACGTTCACATTTCAGATGCTTCATTGGACGTATGAATTGCTTCTACGTGCTTTGACTGCGATATATTTTCACTGTCTTATTATAAAAAGATTGACAGATTTGGATGGTTAGTTTTCTTTTTTCCCTAATTCGAGGAGCTCGAAGCTGTCGGTGAAGGCATCGCAGACTCCTTGAGACGTTGAGTCAAATGAAGTTTGACATCCAATCATCTCTATGAAAATCTGAAGCCTACCTGAACATATTACTGATTAAAAGTGTTGACATGTTATAAATAAATGACCATAAATGACCACAGCTTCACAGAGACTGTGTATTAAAAACACAGCACAACTCACCCTCTCCTCCAGCAGCCTGCCTGTGTGGGGAAGCCCTGACGAGTCGATTACCGAGTGCAGTAGATTTCCTCAGCTGGAGGATGAAAATGTCTGATTATTACTCCATGGGATGCTCAGTTCTTATTGTCGAGAGCTGACAGGGGAAATAACGGAAGTGATGGAGTAATAATCAGACATTTGGTGTGTTAGATGGATTAAACTTACACCGGAATATCCCTTTAAGTAACAACATATTTCGGGTTTTACATTGACAACATTTATTCTTGTGATTTAGTTCGGGAATCATCACCAGATCTGCTGCTCCCCTCGGCTTCTGCAGACTCCTCGAGACACTGAGTCAAATTAAGTTTGACATCCAATCATCTCTATGAAAATCTGAAGCCTACCATGAACATATTACTGATCAAAAGTGTTGACATGTTATAAATAAATGACCATAAATGACCACAGCTCTGCAGAGACTGTGATTGGTGGAAATGGAAGAGAAAAGTGAACAGAAGTTCTCAAGGTTGTAATATCAACATTAATTCTGTATTATACAGTAAAATATGAAACACTCTGGCCTTGAATATGAAGCAACTTGAGTTCTGGAATTCAATTAGGAATCATCTGTGCACACATTAAAGCAACGTGACGCCATGAAAACCTGTATTAACTCATTTTAATCACCGGCTGTTCATTAATGTCCTTTGTGTCCCACCTCGCCACCCCAGTCACATGTCCCGGATACGCCACTGGTGCTCGCTGGGACATCTTCCTGTTGAATAATGGACTGGCTGACTAATTGACTGCCCAGTTTCCCAGCTGGTTATGTCCACGCATTGCTGTCTGGCTGAATAAATGCCTTCCAGGCGAATGTCTCCCCTCAGCATCTCCCTCTTTCATCCTCCTCTCTGTCCCTTTCTCCTCTCTCTGGCCCGAAAAAAACCCCAAACAGCAGCTGCAGCAGAGGTAGGAGTGTCAGAAAGTGCCACAACTGTGTTCCTCTCTGTTTTTAGGCAAGTTCCTAGAATAGAACAGCGTTCACAGCATGTAGAGTGGAAGCTAAACCCCAGAGGCTCGCCGGTTCACTGACATCCTCTATTCAGGAGCCGTGGTACTTAAGCTAGCCGCCACACACACACACACACACACACACACACACACACACACACTGACGACACACTGGGTATCCAAACAAAAAGGGATGAAAGTGTGCAGGGCGGCGTCCATAATCGAGCGCAGACACACGTGCGTTCACAGACACAGCATGAATATTCACACACACTTGTATGCATCAGAGCAACAGATCGTGCCAGATAAGATTTCACTCTTCTTTAATATTGAATAAAAAAATCCTCTTCTCGGGATTATTTATTGATGGCAGCTATTTTAAACTGAGATTTCCCTTCAGCGGCGGCGACGCTCTCTGTTCTGTAATCGCTTGTTCAGGTGACGTCTGTACGTACTGAACATCTTCCAGAGAGAGAGATGTCACATATATGGAGTTATGTTTTTGTACACACATTCATACTTTTGCTCATGTCCATCCATGACTGCTTGTTCCTCTTTAGGACAGCTGGACGACATAGACTGTGCGAACATCACAGTATGTGACACTCTCTTGTTGAACATAAAGGAAAGATTCACCCAAAAATGAAAATTCTGTCGTTATCTACTCATTCCCACGCCAAGGTGAAGCATCAAAGTCCACAAAACATTTCTGAAACAACTGAAGTTGCCCTGAGATCCCATACTGATTTGAAAAGACATCACTGACAAATGCTGGGTCACTCTCATGCAGCCACATCAGATGGGGCTAAAGCTTTTACCAGCTACAGTAAAGATTTCAAGCTAAAACGTGTGTAAATAACATTTTAAATCAAGTCCCCGGCTTCTTCACTTGATGAGAAGCTTGCTGTAATGCTGTTTGCTTTGTTAAAGATCCAATTTGTAAGAAACATTTTGTATTATATTGTATTGTACATTTTGTAGTCTAACACTGGCCGTTTTTATTCTGGGCAGTAAGCCACCAATCTGCCGTCCTTTTGGCGGCTCGCTCCGCAGATTTAGACAGAAGGCGGCAAACTGGTGGTCTGTTTTGGTCCGCCAGTTTTGGCGGCAAATGCTGAGATGGGCGGAGGTGTGGATGACGTGCACTGCTACGCACCCACAGCCGGGAGTTTTAAAACCAGGAAACAGCTGATCACAGCAGTCAGTTCGTCACTTCATCCACGAAGATGAGCAGCTGGAAAGCCGCTGAGATCCGGGAGATGCTAGCGTCTCCTCGCTCTCTGTAGCTGTCTTGGTTGTCCGCTTGTTGTTGTAGCGGCGAGCTAATAGCGGTCGCTACTTTCAAATTAAAAGCCCCCCGCTAAGAACCCAGTTCTAAACTCCGATGGGGTGCAATGTAAAGCTCTTATTTTGAAGAAAAACTGCGAAAAATGTCCCATAAGGAATGAATGGGACGGGGTCAAAAAAGTCGCAAAATCATCGACGTTTTTCAAACATCTCCTGCCCTGGCATACTTTGACCTAGAGACACCATTCAAACTTTAAAATGTAGGCACAAGTCTCATCTATTTGAGTTGTATTTGAACTTTCTTTCTACGATGTTCAGTTTTTGAACGGTGACCCTTAATTGATCGTGAGTGATTTCGAAAAAATTCAGAAAAATTCAGGATTTTCAATGTGTGTGTATTGCGGAATGTTCGCGCAGCACCAACTGGCAGAGTGGGGGAGCCTGAAAAAACTCTCCGAAAATGTTTCTTTAGATGACGATCCTAGCCACAGATTTCACACTACAATAGTGATATTTTCCAAGAACGTAGCCACACTTGTCTTCTGTCTGGCAACGTGTCCACTTTATTGGGAGGATGTACGGTTTTTGAATTATCTGCGTCTAACCGACACAAACTCCAGCAACTGCCCCATAAGCCCCAATGTTAAACGGGAAGAGGATTTTGGGAGAAAAGCAGAAACTGCCCTGCTTCTCTTCACGCCCAACTTCCTGCTTCACGTCACGTCACATGTTGACGCCTACCAGAGGAGGAAAAGTGGAGGCTGTTTGGAAAAGGAGGAATATTACACCTCCCTTTTAGACAGACAAGGAGGCACATTGCAGCCTTTACCTTGCTGCACATGTGCCACCTTTTCTATCTAAAAGGGGCGACTGACGCTTGTCGAGTCAGCCGCCGGTGCAAAGCATCAGTTTTTGAATGAGACAAATTGGACCTTTAAATTACCAAATCTGAAAATGTTTTGTCGACTACAAACTCTTCCATCAGCATAGAGCGACTGAATTTGCATTTCAATCTTTTTTTTTTGACTCATCCTTTTAAAAAGAAATAAAACCGTGTGAAAAACAAATTCACAGTTGAGCATCAGTCTGAGATGAGCACAGATTCTTGCAGGAGCTGAAGGTTGTCAACATGTTGGATAATTCTCGGTGCCTACGCACATTAACAGAATGTAAATGTACAGTTGCAGAGTTTGCATTATTCATGCAGTTGATCTGTGCTGAGGTGTCGTCTGTAGGTGGAGGTGCAGGAGTTTTGATGCCATGACTGCACCCACCTCCTGATCCGTATTGATGATTCGCTCTGCTGAGTGAAACCGCCGTAAGCCATGAAATCATTGAATGCGAGAAATGTTGCTGGCCCACATAAATAAAACCTCGTGGACAGCGAAGATTAAAGCACAGGAAACGAGGAGGGGCGTCCTGTTTTAAAGATGACAAACGGATAAACTCTAAAACTGTAAGAATGGCCTATATCTCCAGAAACCCTCGAGGTGCTCTCGGGATGTTAACAGCTCTTGTCATGTTACATTGCCCTTTGAAAGGTCACACACAGCAAATTGCCCTTGCAATGGTACGAAAATGGCCAAACGGGCTTCGCTCGACTGACGGAGCAGGCAGCCACCACCCTCGGGTCATCTTGCCTTTAATGTGACGCAGCAGTGGCGAGTTCTGCTGACTCTTCGGGATGCACGATGTGTAGGATGCTGACTGACAGCCAGACCCTCCTGCTGGATCTGCGACTCGGAGGCTCCAGCGTGGGAGGTCTTCCCTCCTTCCTGTGAGTCATATACATCCCCTCCACGCGAAGGCATCTGACCCCGTGAGAGGAAATGTGGCTAATGAAATCCCCGAGGTCGTTGTGCAGCCACGGCTGGATGTAAAAACCAACAGACACAAAGAGCAGGATGTGTTCTGCCTCTGTTTTCTCTGCCTCTCTGCGTGTCTCAGATATATTTCTGTCTCTGTTGTGTGCTGAAAATTCAAAACAAATGGATTTAAAGCTCCACTCATCAACATTTGTTCAATATTGAACATATGTGCATTGATTTCTGAACGACATTTGGCTTCATTAATAATAAAATTAGCCTAATTCAGGCATGCAGCTTTGACTTTCTAGTGCTGTGTAAGTCTGACACCACCAGATTTTATGGACAAATCCAGCTAACAAGCAAACAAATCAGGTATTTCCAGCTACAACAGGATCTTTTCTTAAATCTAACCAAGTTGTTTTTATGCCTAAACCTGACCAGACCACAAGCACAGCATTGTCACGACGTACCTGAACAGAGGCAGAGCCAGCGTCTTGTTGTCAGAAGGTCGCTCGTTCGATTCCCCTGGTCTGCATGTCAAAGTGTCTTTGGGCAAGATACTGAACCCCAAACTGCTCCTGATGCTCTGGTCGGCACCTTGCCTGGCAGCCACCACCATCAGTGTGTGAACGCATGTATGAATTACTGTAAGTCGCTTTGGACAAAAGTGTCTGATAAACACCCTAAAAGTATGAATCTTAAGTTTAACAATTATAATATGCAAAAATGTACAATGCCAATGTTTTTTTCTGGTGACTGGGTTGCAGCAGCAGCAGAAAGATTTTCAACAAAAACATCCTCATAAACAAATCTTACACCTTTACCTGGCAACAGACGACAGGCTGACATACTTAGCAATTAGCTCGTTAAGAAAGTAGAGAGTTTTTGCCATTTTTCTCAGGAGAGAAACAGGACAGTGAAGATTGGACTTATTCTTTCATGCTGACTTGTATGTTGACTTAATGAAGCAATACTTTTATATTGAATGCTTTTTTGCTTTCCTATGTTTTGCATCTTTCAGTTTCTTCAATATGAGCTGTTTCAATCTATTCCTTCACTATTAACTTCTCATACCATCAACAGAAAGAATGAAAAAGATTCAAATGGGTTCATGAAATTGTGATCAGTTTCCGTGTGATGTCAGGCTGAACTGAAAGTGTTTCCTTGACTGAACCACAAGCTGTTATCCCTTCAAAATAAAAGCACGCCACACTTCCCTTTAGACTGCTGAGCACAGTCTCGATTATCGAAGCAGCAACGGGCAGCTCTGACTCGTTTATCTGGACGAGCGATGACCCCTGAGGAGACGCCATCCATCAAACCCTTCTGCTCTCTCAGTACTTCAAAATGTTCACTATTTACCTGTCCGACCGGCCGACGCCGCCACATCCTATCGCAGTATCTCATTACGTGCACTGCTTTACCTTTTATCACAGCGTCAGTCCCCTCTGGCTCATCGCTCTCTGTCACTTCACACTGAGCAACACAGATCCTCATTCATTAAAGCAGAGAAGGAAACGACTGAATGTGAGTGTTCGAATCTTCAGACGTGAAACTGGACATCAGGAGGACACTCACAGCAGGATTTCTGTTAATGGAGTCTTCAACAAACATGTAAAAATAAATGTGAACATGCATTTATGTGCTAATAAAACACAAAGAGTTTGAAGTAAACACACAAAGATTATTGGTTCTGTTGAGACAGAAGAGTCGTCATCATCCTCTACAGAACACTTAGAAGACACTAAATCATCCCCGAGAGACATTTCCAATTTGTGCATCTGTCATTTTTCCATGTAACACCACTACCAGGTTGGACGCTGATAAAATCCCCTGTTGCTTTTGCACATGCAGCCAAAGAAACACAGGCGTGCTGCAGGTGCTGAACACGCCGGCTGGCACTCGCACAGGCGCTCTCGAAGCTCTTTGTGAAAACTTGGCGAGAGCGGCACCTCGGACAGAAGGTCAGGATTCACAGCTGCAGTCTGCTGGGCTCATGGTGACATCAGACAATAACCAAGTGTGCTGTGCTGCCCGGAGCTCACGAGTCACGTCAGATCAGGAAATGTGCAGATAAACAATAAAAACCCTCGTGGTGCTTGTTTTACATCCAGAACACCAGAAGAGCCGGTTCTGAAGCTGAATCCACAACGTTGAATCATTTACAGACAGAAATTAAACAATATCTTCAAAATTTATGATAATTTGACCATATTGTGATGCTTATTTTAGGAGCTGGTTCACTTTAAGTTGTCTCGTTTCAAGACAGCAGCATCATGTGAGCTCTTTCCAGACCATCATCCCTGTTACAGGCCGTGACAGTGAACGTGAGCGGTTAGCACAGCTGTCGCTCTCAGTCCGGACGCTCATTTGAAGCGACTCGGATGTGTCCGTTTGTTTATAATACAGCCCTAAGCCCAGTTATATACTTTATTTAATTAGCTTAGCCTATAGCCTTCACTGTTGTCATGTGGATAATGACCAGGCTTTTCACTCGTGCTGTCATGTAATTTAATTTCACAGCAAGCTTTTGCAGTAACGCTCAGACTTCTCAGACTTCTGGGCTTATGGACGCCACTTTACACGCATCAGAGCGACGTCAGCCGGCTTAAAAAGATTTGTAAAATGTGTTTAAACACATCTGGAAATGCTGTTCTGTCCAAAATGCTCAGCCAGCCCTCACCGAACTCTTCCTACAGACTGACTGTGACCATGAGGTTAGAAATACTTACAGTATATATTTAGATATAAAGTCAGTCTTGGTAAAGTGTTTTTTTTAAAGTTCCTGCGTTTGCCTCTTTCCAAAAAAAAACATTTTCTAATCTTTCACTCAGTTGTAAAAGAGACGTCACTGAAACCATCCTGAGTCCAGAGAGGAGAAAACTCCATCCAATATTTAAGGACAGTGTCGTGAACCTGAGGGGAAAACTCTTAATTAAATCTCAGGAACAAGTGTGATTAAGTTCATAAAAATCCAATCACTGTGAGTCTCAAGCGGTGCAGGTTTGGTTCTGCTGTGAAAACATACCAGTGAGGATTTTATGATTCTGGTGACAGCCAGCATGTTTCAAGAGGGCACACACTCATCTGGTGTAAATCCTCTCTCACACACACAGATATCCACAACTCAGGACTGTAAAATTTAATTTTCCGTGTAAATGGAAAGAGACCGAGTTGTTTTTCTTTCACTTATATCGACTAACATGCAAATCAATCTGAGGTGATACACTCACATCCACAACAACTCTCAAAAACAGCCCTTTAATCCCTTGAAGCACTTCCTTCAAACACACACAGAGACCTTTTGACCCCGTCTCCTGAGAACCTGCAGATCCATGTGCATAACTGTGTTTATTTAAACAGTTTGAGAGTTGCAGGGACGAGGTGGAGGTGTCCATCACCGAGCCTGTCAGGGCAGGTGAACTGACAGCTACAGAAGAAACATGAAATGAATTAAAACAGGGACAGCAACACTTCATAAGAACACGCATCAAATGACTTAAAAACAAGGACAAGAAGGCATGAAGCACCGAAACAAATCACTTTGCGTAAGTTATTTGAAGTGGGAACCGTTAAGTTTGTCGTCATGTTGGGAAATTGCTGAGAAATAATGACAGTAAAAGCAGCTAAATAAATATAATAAGATTTTATCGAGGTTGCCAGTGCGGTTATAATAAATGAGGCTCTAAGACACAATTCTTTTCTCTCAGTAAAGACCAAGATGTATTATAATTTGTGGTAACGTTAGCTGTTGAAGAGGGAAGGACATATCAGATGGAATAACATTATGCATGATATTTGACAGAACTGCCTCCCCTTTTATAACATTATATACGGTAGTTTATGGCGATATACATGCAAAGACCTAAAGAGGACTCGAATTTATCAAATGTAAGATTTCGTATTGTCCAGCCGCTGCTGTCAAACACGCCGACAGCGGGCGGCTGGACATCAGCTGGACATCAGCAGGCTGGAGACCGATGCCCGTACCAAGACAGTGCTAATGCTGCTAGCGTTAGCTGTGCTTCTAACGTTTGTTTCTATGATCGAAATGAATAACGTTATTACTCGACAGTTCAAAGTATTCAAAATGTCCATCCCCGTCAAGCTATGATGCTAACTTCAGTCAGCCAAGCGTAACTTACCTGTCTAGGAGAAGAGTCGCCAATTCAGCATCCGTTCGCAAATTCCTCTCAGTCTTCAAATGTCTCCATCGTTCAGATTCTTCTCCTATATAGACCCTCGCTTTGCCTCTCTTTACATCTTGTTGTTTTTGCGATTCATAACGAGCCCTTTTGGGTTTCGTTGCCTCCGCCACTGCAACTCAGTCGTAACTGGCAACCTCTGGTCGCACAGCAGCTGAGACTCTACTGACTGCACTGATGTGTAGACGGCGGTGGGCGGAGCCACATGCAAAAACATGATTTCAAAACATCAACATGATTTGCGATCTGCAAAAGATTTTTTTAATGCGAATGTTTTGGCTGTGCTGTTGTTGTTGGTGAGTTCAGTGTGTTATATGAACATTATTCCTGAGTCTCTGTGACATGTTAGAATGATTTTATGGCCAGTTGCTTTAGATTTCTTGCCTATTGTACCTTTAATTGCCTAAACACTTTGACTCATTAACTCTTTTTATTTTTGTTATGTCTCACCATTTTCTTGACATTACTACATAATTAATGACAATGTGAATTACAGCATTACCACATGAGTCAGAGTCTCAGGCTGCTCCATGTGTGAGCTGCTGAACTATCCACAGGCAGTTCTTCTCCTCGTAGGTATTACACAATCCCCTCTCGCCTCAGACCGAGTGTCTCCATCATCACTTGTTTTCTGCTTCATAACAGCACTAAGAGGGGAGGAGAGACTCCATGCAGGATCTCAGCGATAAGACAAAGCATCTGTCAGTTTTATAAGATTTTCCCGGCTCAGTAAATCAAGATATCTCCGGCAGTAACGATGATAGAGAGTGTTTGGCTTTCCTGTCAAGCACCTAAAGGAGCCTGGTGGTTACTGACTGTTCAGGTTTCACTGTCACCATGGCGCTGAGAAATAGTGGTTTCGCCTCAGTTTCCTATAAAGCTGAAACTTTCCCTCATTTGTTGAAACACCAAGACATATATAGTTGTTTCCAGTGAGGAGAGAGAGAAACACAATCACATGAAATCATACATGTGAGTCTATAAATAGCGTTTAACCCACAGCTATCTTCTCACACATCATATGGCTTCAACAGCTTGCAAATCACGTGGCCTCAAAGCAGACCTGATGGCACGAGCGTGCAATCGACGACTCGGAGGTAGTGTTAGCGGGAACGTAAAGAGCACGAGACTCGTCTGAAACAAGGACGACTCCGGTCAAAGTAAAAACCTCGCGTGAGAAAAAGTTAGACTCTACTCTCTGTAAACGTGAACAAACATGATGATGATGTTGCCTGATAGAACTGTTAAATTAAAGAACATCAACACGTCAGCGTCTGCACATAAGCTACATCACATGTGCAGCTGCTGCATAACACTGAATATCAATTATAAGTGTATTTTTCACCACGATACGTGTTGGAAATGTGCATTTCTGCAAAACATTGTGTTGAATCTTTAGATTTATTCAAAGGGACATCAAGAAATAAGACTCAATAGTGACACGACGGCCGTTAGCATGTGGCTACAGCCAGCTGCTAACGTCACCTCCCGGATAACAAGCTGGGCTTTCGGTCCCATATATAAAGGGACATATTTCTAACTATTCGGTTTCAGACTAAAGGACGGTGGAAAATGCTCAGTCTCTAACTATTCAGTGTTACACAGCGGTGGGCTAATGTTAGCATGTTAGCAGCTAACGCTACTCTGCACGTTAGGTCACTCCGAGTCCTCGGTGATCTCATATGATTTTCAAATCAAGCTCTAAACACGACCTGTAATGTTTTCTTACCTGGTCACTAGGAAATGAGCCATGTCAGCATCTGTTTTCAGTCCCAGTTCAAGTTGAAGCTGCCTCCATGAGCCGAATCACATCCGATGTTTATTCTGGTTCCGCTTTGGTCGAATTTCATTTCAACTCTTTACTTGCCGCTGATAAAACCTTCGTTTTGTTCTTACTATGACTTTTTAGTGGACTTTGTGTGGTGGTGGGTCGTTTTCTGGCCGATAGCAGAATCCATTACTATACAAACACTAGTTTGGCTCCACCGCGCTTGTCTTCTTCCTGTTTCCAAGCCGTCGAGGACGCGCATTCAGCGTCATCTGACGTCACATACGCAGGACTGCGCGAGACATTCGGACTATGAATTGCAGCACATGATGCAGCACACAGCCTGTTCAAGGTGACGGAGAGATACGTGGGTGAGCTCATTCTGTTTGTTTATGAACGCTTCATCACCCATTAGCATTTAAAAACTTAAAATGCATGTTTATTTTCTCACAAATTCTGCCTCAAGTCCCTTTAAATTGTAACTTTACATTTCTAAAGGGTCAAGTTTCAGTTTTATCTTGTGACAATGATTTCTGTCAGAAACATGGCAGGAAATCGTGTCGAGGTCTCGTTTAAAATAAATGTTGAAACGCAGTCATGAACTGCTGTCAGTGGCTTCCCGCCTGTAACCTTAAAGTCACAAAGATAAAAGTAGAGAGAGTAAAAGTGTTGAACTCACATTCAGTCGCTCCTTCAGAGTGTGAGTCCGATCTGTCTCTGTGCAGAGCAGTCAGCTGATAACGCCTCCTCCTCCAGGAGACACTGACATTTCTTCTATTCCCCAGAACCTTAGAGATGCTGCAGAGCCGTGGTTAGCAGAGCAACATCCTAATCCACAGTCTGTGTGCAGATTGCATTTTTATTTCCAGATATGTGAACTTTTAAAGCTCTTTTAATTTGTCCATAATGAACCAGGCCACAGGACGTTTCAGCATGTTGACAATGTGTCTGGAAAACTGTGAAATCTGTGGGAAGACGAACCTGTAGACTGATTCAGTGGACAGCATGAGGTTGTTTACTAGTGTTTGGATCAACTGTGAGGTCCTAAAAGCTAAGATGGGTCGATTTTGAAGACATCCTAATGTTTAATAATGATGTTTTTGATCCGGCCTGCCAGGACAGAATATTTCAGCCGGTCCCCAGAATTAAATGTTGATGTTTCTACAAACCACTGATCACGTTCAGATTGCATATTCATGACCTGACTGTCATCAGAGGATGGAGGTGGAGCCTAGCCAGTGACCACTGTTCAAAACTGAGTTTCAACATTTCTAAGAGTGAAACCACCGGATCTTTGGCATCTCAACACCTGTAGCTCTGACAACACAGGACACCACTCAGGACAATTTCTAGCTGGGGTGGTTTTCTGGTGACCAAAACAGATATTTTAAGCCAAAACATGATCTTTTCCTGAACCTGACCAAGTGGTTTTTGTGCCTAAACCTAACCAGACCTTAAGTATAGCATTGTCACAAGATAGAAGATTGAAAACTGAAAATAAGAAATGTAAAGTTTCAAGAAGGACGATAGGAAACTGTATTCTGCCGACCTCCCCCCTGCACAGTCTGCCACAGTGGAATCAGGCTATTAGCGTTGATTCATGGTGAATTCTCTATCATTTCCAATGTGTGTGAAGGCTTTACACATCATTATCTGGACAGCAGTTTTTTGTTGACTCGCTGGATTATAATTTGTGTGTTTGTCTCGCTCCTTGAAACACGTCGGCCGGAAGCAAATGAGCTTGTGTGTTAGCGGCGGGCCTGAGTCCGCGAGCGAGGCGAGGCAGGAGAAGATGAGGTGGCAGCACAGTGACAACATAAGTGTGTGTGTGTGAGAGCTTGTGTAAGACATCGACGGGGGAGAGAGGTGTGTGTGTGTGTGTGTGTGTGTGTGTGTGTGTGTGTGTGAGGTGGAAGTGAGAGAGGGCGCACTGCAGAGGCATGCGTGCCGGCTGTTCTCTGCACTCTAACGTCAGTCTCCATCCCTGTGACATTAATTTGTGATGTAGAAAAGGTGCTACGGTGGAGCTGCAGTATGTGTGTGTGTGTGTGTGTGTGTGTGTGTGTGTGTGTGTGTGTGGCAGCACATATGGCACACTCAATCTGTGACAGCTCGACTCCTCTGTCTTCCCATATGAAGTAGCGAAGGTTAAATGGTTGGAGGATGTCGGCGTCACAAAAGGTGGAGGCGCTCAGACTCCATCTCTCTGTCACACACACCACCTTAAAGATACTTAAGGATGCATTCCCTCAGCCACACACACACACACACACACACACACACACACACACTCGCTCAGACACTGGTGTGGAGGCATTCGGCTGTGTAAACAGGTGTCGGGAACAATATGGAGAGTATAAACATGCCGGTGGATGCTCGTCTCCCTCTGAAGCATCATTTGCATTTTTAAAGACGCCCTTATTCTCGAGCCACCAAAAATAACCCGAGCTTGGCAAACTGTGGGCGGATCAGAGATTAAGAGCCAGCTCTGTTTTTTTTTTTTTTAGTTTTTTTTTAGACCATTGACAAGCAAAATGTAATTCAGGCTTGTTTTGCTCTATTTTAAGCTCAGCAGCCGGATTAAAGCAGCCTGTTTTTGGACGGCCTCTTGTGGCTCTGGTTTCATTGATGCACATGGAGGATGCTCCTGCCGATCCCTGTTGCTATAGTGACGCCTTCTGGTTAACAAAGGGTACTTCATCCTCCGTACTGTCTCCTGCTCCTGTTGGTGGCTGAACTGAAATCACTCCATCTTTTAACAGAGATGATTAAAACCCTCTCATGAACCAAATGAGCTGGTTGACAGCCTTTATGTCTTTCTTCTGTGATTTTCTAAATATTTCAGGAGCATCGTTGGAAGGAGCCCGAGCAGGAGCGGAGCTGGAAGGGTGGCCGGGGAAGCGCTGGCCACCTCTGGAACCTGATTGGACGCCTCAGGTGCCACCCCAGTTGATTGACAGGTCACTGCACGTCTCGTTGAAAGAAGCGTGAGTATGGAGTGTATCGAGAGGACCTGCTTTCAGAAATTACATCATTCTGAAGTAAGTTTTAAAGTGGTTTCCTGATGAGTAATTATTCTAAACGATTAACAATTTGACTGCACATTCAGAGAAGACGGAGTCCATGACAATATGGCATCAGTGTAAACAAAGGGAGCTCATAGCAGTGAAATTTGTCAAGAAGGCATGTTCCTTAGGTGCCAGGTTAGAGTAACACAACAGTCTCCTTCATTAGTAGATGGACCTCCTGATAAAGTCTTACCCACCTTTGTATAAAAGTCCAGTGAGCCTGACAACTAAGGATTTTGATGCCAGCGACCAGCTTCACTGTAATTATTGTGCATATGATGTGAATAAAGAAGATGAACTGAACTCAGCCCCTACACTCTTAGAAATACAAGTTCTAAGTAGAACCATATAAGGTTCTTCGGCTTGTCCTCATAGGAGAACCCTTTTTGGCTCCAGGTAGAACCTTTTATAAAGGTGGAGGGTTCTACCTAGAACCCAGCATAAAAGGTTATACCTAGAACTGTGTGTGTAAGGTTCCACCCAGAACCCCCCATGAGAGGTTCTACAAAGAACCCATACAGGATCTTATACCCATGCTTTCAACAATCCCTGAAGAACTCTTTCTCCAAAAAGGGTTCTCTGGATCAAAGTGGTTCTTACTGGAACCGTTAGTGTTACCAAGAACCCTTTTAAAACCCTTTATTCAGGAAAGGGTTTTTAAAGGGTTCTCTGGATCAAAACGGTTCTTACTGGAACCGTTACTGTTACCAAGAACCCTTTTAAAACCCTTTATTCAGGAAAGGGTTTTTAAAGGGTTCTCTGGATCAAAATGTTTCTCACTGGAACCGTTAGTGTTACCAAGAACCCTTTTAAAACCCTTTATTCAGGAAAGGGTTTTTAAAGGGTTCTCTGGATCAAAGTGGTTCTTACTGGAACCGTTAGTGTGACCAAGAACCCTTTTAAAACCCTTTATTCAGGAAAGGGTTTTTAAAGGGTTCTCTGGATCAAAACGGTTCTTACTGGAACTGTTAGTGTTACCAAGAACCTTTTTAAAACCCTTTATTCAGGAAAGGGTTTTTAAAGGGTTCTCTGGATCAAAATGGTTCTTACTGGAACCGTTAGTGTTACCAAGAACCCTTTTAAAACCCTTTATTCAGGAAAGGGTTTTTCAAGGGTTCTCTGGATCAGAATGGTTCTTACTGGAACCGTTAGTGTTACCAAGAACCCTTTTAAAACCCTTTATTCAGGAAAGGGTTTTTCAAGGGTTCTCTGGATCAAAATGGTTCTTACTGGAACCGTTAGTGTTACCAAGAACCCTTTTAAAACCCTTTATTCAGGAAAGGGTTTTTAAAGGGTTCTCTGGATCAAAATGGTTCTTACTGGAACCGTTAGTGTTACCAAGAACCCTTTTAAAACCCTTTATTCAGGAAAGGGTTTTTAAAGGGTTCTCTGGATCAAAATGGTTCTTACTGGAACCATTAGTGTTACCAAGAACCCTTTTAAAACCCTTTATTCAGGAAAGGGTTTTTAAAGGGTTCTCTGGATCAAAATAGTTCTTACTGGAACCGTTAGTGTTACCAAGGACCCTTTTAAAACCCTTCATTCAGGAAAGGGTTTTTAAAGGGTTCTCTGGATCAAAATGGTTCTTACTGGAACCGTTAGTGTTACCAAGAACCCTTTTAAAACCCTTTATTCAGGAAAGGGTTTTTCAGAAGCAAATGGTTCCAGGTAGAACCTCAGCCCTTGTAGAAGAACCCTTTTGGAACCCTTATTCTAAGAGTGTATGAGGGACATGTCTGACTTAAAGACAGCTGACTGTCTCCCTGATCCGGTCCACAGCTCAGGTGCTCTTCTGAATCCTTCTCCGGCTCCTCCTGCAGTCAGAGAAGTCTATTTGTTCTATTCATTGTGTCGTCCCACTTTCATTCCAGCGCTTGTAATTGTTTTGTCACAGATGTCTTCATCAGCGTGATTTAATTTTTCAAGAACAGTCATTAAATGACACATCAAACCATCTGTCTAAGACGTCGGGGTCTTGTTTGTTGTTTTCCCACATTTATGTAAGTTTTTCGCGCCTCTAAAGTGGAATTTAGTGAACAAAAACACTGGAATCCTTCAGGCTGAGTGCCACATGATGATGACAGGACGTCTCCGCCCTCTGATGTCTGACGACAGCCAATCCAGACTGTTTATTCTCATGTTTATAGTCAAACTTTCTCCGGATCACATGCTGCTCTGCTTCTGTACAGCTCTCAGCATCACTTCCTCCTCAGACAGCGGGGTCGCACGTCTTCACTCAGAATAGAAAATCTGAACCACTCAAAGTTTGATGTGAGGGCGTTCATTCAAACCCAGAAATCAGCATCGGTCTCTCAGCGTCCTCTGTGTTGTGTTTGAGTGTGTGAATGATTAGGCGAGAGGCCTCGCTGGTTTCAGAGGGGCGAGGATCACATTTGCATTAACAGCCTCCTCGTGACGTCAAACGGCTCAGCGTGAGTGATATAAATGGCTTTATAAGTGCTTTCACAGGCCTGTTTGAGTCTGATTTTACAATAGCTGGGAGATACATTTGAGCGCGGCTGCGAACGAGGAGGATTTATAAGCATCATTAACGTGTCCAGACGTTCTCTCTATAAACAACGCTGAATAAGTCATTTTGTAACTTTGCTGAAGTGATAAAAAGAACGATGCTCTTCTTCATACTGATCATCAGCAGGGACGTCACTCTGGGCTCAGATTAAAATAAATATAATTAGATTAAATGAATGGAAGGGATTGTATGAGGTGATAGAAGATAATTATTATAATGTATAATGCATCAAAATTCATTAATCTGCAGTAAAGCACTCTTTACTCGACCATACACTACCTACTGATAACCAACATGACTTCATTCTGAGCTGTTCAGTCTAATAAATCCTTCTTTCCTGTTCAGAAACATCTCTGAGTCAGGTTTATTTGTGCTTCAGTCAAATACATTTTCTGCCTCCGTTTAATTATTTCTTGTCATTTGTATGTTTGCATGTTGACGACATGAGGAAGACACATTTATTGATTGATTTATTATTATTATATTATTACATATATATGTGGCTGTGTAGTGCTCTTTTCTTAACTGAGGGGACTGCTCCATTATGAATTCAAATCAATTCTCTTAATTCTGAAGCTAAACAAATGATTTAGAAAGAATCTGAATCGTCTGGAAAAAGCAATTTTTTTAAGTTGACATTTTTAGCTAAGTGGTTGTTTTCTGTGTTGAAGCTGCTTTAATATGTGTATGTGTGTGTGTGTGTGTGTGTGTGCTGCAGTAATGAGTCCTGAAACCTGGAGGTCAGTGAGCATGTTTGCACTTCCGGTTCCCTCGTCTCAAAGTCAGTGTTTATTTTTAAATTTTGAGTTTTCGGTTGAAATAAGATGCGTGGTGACCTCAGGATTACGATATTTACGACATAAAATACATCATTAAATGCCCCTACAGTTTATTTATAATGCGCTTATAGGAGCCATTTTTGTGTCTTTGTCTCAGGTGAAGCAGGACGCGTCACTGCGCGTCATTCAGGACGGAAGGCACACAGGTGGACGTGATGACAGGTGAGCGTGGTGACACGTGGTTCTGATGCGAGGAGCGACAAGGAGCAACTGTTTCCAACCGCGTGAAAGTTAAAACGAAAGTAAGAGAAAGAAAATCTTAGTTTTTTTATTTTATTAAAACAAAGGTTGTTTATTTGAGTCCACGTGCGTTTTGTTTTGGTGCAGGCATCCTTTGGCGCAACGCTCCGTACAACCATCCATCACATCCATCATCATCCATCAGTCATCCATCAGCATCCGTCACTCAGCCCAGAGCTTCAGTCAGCAACAGGTAGGCGCTGCGGGTTTCTGTGTGTGTGTGTGTGTGTGTGTGTGTGTGTGTGTGTGGAGGAGACTCGAGCTGCGCGCTGCTGCTGAATGTGCTCAGTGGAGTCTGTGACGTCACGGTGCTGTGCGGCTCTCAGGTTGTGTTGAATCACTGTTGGCACGCGGCAGTGATGTAGTGATGACGTGTGTCGTCTGAGTGCTGTGTGCTGCTGTTTCCTGGCTGGAGGTTGTGTTGAAACTGATTTGTTATGCATGTTGCTACATTCTGTGTGTCGATGATCGTTTTGCTGTTTTTGGTGACTGTTTGTTTCTGAGAGACTGTGTTGGCGTCTTGTTTGAGACAGAGAGAAAAGGGCATCCTGTGTGTGTTTGTGTGTGTGTGTGTGTAGTGTGTGTGTGTGTGTGTGTGTGTGTGTGTGTGTGTGTGTGTGTGTGTGTTCAGTGTGATCTTCAGAAGCTTTGGCCATCCTCCTCTTCCACTGACCTGCTCCAGGCGATTTCCCTACATCTGCTGCTGTGATGCTCTCCAGGGATGTTTCCAAAGGACTCTCTCTCTCTCTCTCTCTCTCTCTCTCTCTCTCACACACACACACACACACACACACACACACACACACACACACACACACCAGCAGCAACAGTGTTCCTGTGCATGTGTCGTGGTCCGTACACGGTGCCTCACCGGGGAGCTGCCTGTGTTGCTGGCTGTGTCGCTGCCTGTGTTGCTGGCTGTGTTGCTGGCTGTGTTGCTGCCTGTGTTGCTGCCTGTGTTGCTGGCTGTGTTGCTGCCTGTGTTGCTGGCTGTGTTGCTGGCTGTGTTGCTGCCTGTGTCGCTGGCTGTGTTGCTGGCTGTGTTGCTGGCTGTGTCGCTGGCTGTGTTGCTGGCTGTGTTGCTGGCTGTGTCGCTGGCTGTGTTGCTGCCTGTGTTGCTGCCTGTGTCGCTGGCTGTGTCGCTGGCTGTGTTTCTGCCTGTGTTGCTGCCTGTGTCGCTGGCTGTGTCGCTGGCTGTGTTGCTGCCTGTGTCGCTGCCTGTGTCGCTGCCTGTGTCGCTGGCTGTGTTGCTGCCTGTGTTGCTGCCTGTGTCGCTGGCTGTGTCGCTGGCTGTGTTGCTGCCTGTGTCGCTGCCTGTGTCGCTGGCTGCGTTGCTGCCTGTGTTGCTGCCTGTGTTGCTGCCTGTGTCGCTGCCTGTGTCGTTGCCTGTGTCGCTGCCTGTGTAGCTGCCTGTGTTGCTGGCTGTGTAGCTGCCTGTGTTGCTGCCTGTGTCGCTGCCTGTGTTGCTGCCTGTGTTTCGGGCTTCATTAGTGTCTGTAAACAGGTTTAAAGGAGAACCGATCAGCAGCTGCAGCAGAGAAGCTGCTGTTCTCTTCTGTCTTCACAGTGACACAGAGAGAATCATTTACATTAGGTCACATTTGCATCTCTGCAGCAGCGTCGGGCAGCTGTGAGCTGCTGTTCGTCCCTGATGCTCAGTGAATGTGACGCAGCATTTCTAACGTCACTCTGCTTCTCCTGTCTGCACGTTAACTGCTGGTGTGAGCTGGAGTCAGTATCTGAGCGGCTCAGCGTCGATGAGCTCTCACTGGGTCAGCTGTGTTTAAAAAAAATATGTGGACGACCTGACTTCCTCCTGAGGAAGACATACTCCAGTGGTTGAATCGAGACAGTGACAGAGTCCTTTTCCAGGAAGCATTCAGATCGCTTAATTAAGTAGAAGTATTAATACTACACTGAACTCTGCCTAAGTACCTAAGAATAATAAGGAGGATATACTTGAGGTATTAAAAGTAAAAGTCCCCTGTGATTGTTGTACTTCTAGATATTAGCCATAATTTATTATCACTCATGCATTAATATAAAAGCAGGCTTTGACTCTTTGAACTTGTTGTATCAGCTGCAACTAACAATTATTTTTGGATGAATCTGCTTACTTGAGTGTTTGGTTTGTAAAACTTCTAGAAATGGTGTGAAACAACATCACAAATGAGATTTATTCACACTGATGGCAGTAGTTGCTCATCAGGACGAATTTGTGGTTCGGTATCTTGCTGAAGGATGCTGCGACTTACAGCTGGGGGAGGCCAGGTAAACGAACCAGCAACCTTACGATTACTGGCCGACCCACTCTTCCTCCTGAGCTGTAGTCACTCGGCACAGATACCTCAAATTTGTACTAAAGTGCATCACTTAAAGGTCCAAATTTGTAAGATAGATGATTGTTACTTGATCAAATACTGAAGCTTTGGGTCGGTTCGGAGTCGGACCAACGACCTCAAGTGTCAGTGTGACGAGTTGTGAATGAGACTCAATCAACTATCTCACAAATTGGACCTATAAAGAGACTATGAGGAGCTTTTAAGTGTTGTGAATGAAACAGTGGTGTTTCCTCTGATGATTATAAATGACTTGATATAAATGGCCTTATAAGTGCTTTCACAGGCCTGTTTGAGTCTGATTTTACAATAGCTGGGAGATAAATTTGAGCGCGGCTGTGAACGAGGAGGATTTATAAGCATCATTAACGTGTCCGACGTTCTCTCTATAAACAATGCTGAATAAGTCACTTCGTAACTTTGCTGAAGTGAGAAAAAGAACGATGCTCTTCTTCACACTGATCATCAGCAGGGCTCAGATTAAAATAAATATAATTAGATTAAATAAAGAGGCTACGAGGAGCTTTCAAGTGTTGTGAATGAAACAGTCTGGTGATTCCTCTGATGATTATAAATGACTTGTGAACAGACGAGCTGTTTGTATGTAGATATTATTACTGCCTGAGCTCGGGTCCGATCACATACATCACATATATTGCAATCCATCCTGCCGTCTCTCTCTCTGTCAGGCGCTTCCAGAACAAATTCACGCTCCACCGGCGAAGATCTTTACAGCAGCAGGCGCCGTGTCGGACCACAAGGGGCCGCTAGAATCAACAGAACCTGAAAGTTCCTCGAAATCACTTAAAGTAAATTTTCCACCGCTGGTTTGACATTATTATGCACCAAAACTGTGTCTTTGGGACTCTGTGTTCCTGTTTTGGTCCACAGCTTTCGAGCTGAAAGAGACATATTCTCCAGATTTTATCTTTCTCTGGTCGAATGAGAGCCTTTCATTAACGAATCAATCAACACTCTGTTTCCTGGTGTCAGATGTCAGCCTTAGAAAATCTATTTTATTGGCGCGGTGCTTCTCGGAACAACCTGGCCAAAGGCTTTTTCCCATGATGCTGTTCTCCCAGCAGCCACCAGAGGAGGCAGGAGGCAAGCACATGACCTGCAGCCGGAGCCGGGCTCAGTCAGCACACGAACCCACAGACATGCCCAGTAATCACTGTCAGACGAACGGCAGCCAGCGATGACAAAAACAGAACCCCAAGTGACAAGCCTGCGAACGAGAAGAATTTATTGAACTCACCGCTGAAACACGACACCTCTCCCGACAAGTAGCACAAACTCGATGTTTCACAAGAGCCTGATCCTGCCAATCTGCACGTCATTAGGCTGATTGCTTCCCTGTGTCGGCCCGCCACTTCCCTCCTCCTGCTCGCCTGCCTGCCCGGCCTTGTTCTGATTACAGGGGAACCTCGTAAATACGCTGCTGCCTATAAACGATTTCCTCGTCACATCAAAGTCACACGGAAGTCGTAAGCTGCTCTTATAATTGCACCAAAGCGCAGGCACCTCCGAGGCCACCGTGCTCCCCCCGCGGCGCCGAGCCGGAGAGGCCAGCTAGAATCTGGCTAATTTGAATTTTAGTTGACAGTGGTCATTAATGTTGAGTTTAATGAGGCAGGAAGACGAACACGAAGCTGATGCAGACGAGCTCGGCCTCAAACAAACAGACCGAGAGACTTTAATAAACATCAAGTGTTGCTGCTGAGATTTAGAAATGTAAAGATTCGACAAAAGGTAAAAAATTACAGGCAATAACTTTTTGTTGTTTATCCAGAATTGCCAGCCGAGCCGTCTATTATGGAGATAAATGTTGTTGTGAGTTCTCACGCTGCTGTCGTGAAACTGGCTGGTAACGGTCGTAAATACAGAGATAATGACTGCCAGAGAGACGACACGCTGTATTTCTGTACAAACAAAACATCGTTATAAAAGCGTTTTATAAAAAAAGAAAAAAGAAAGACAGATTGGCCAGTGTGGTGACTGACAGCTCAGTAATAACGGGAACTATCTGTGAAGTTGGATAATTTATGGGTTCCACTTTATGGTTTTGTCAAACACCGCCTTGAACCTGACCGCCTTCTGGTGGGAAACACAGACACGGGATTAAACCACACAAACACACACGCACACTGCAACACACACGCACACAGAGAGCGGCCGAAGGGTTTAAAGAGGCGCTGTGCAGTTCGGGAGGAAAAATTCAAACTCAGAATTTTAATATTTACAATATTAATGAGGTAATAACACAAACTTATATATAATTTTTTCCATAAGTGAGATAAACGAGCTGCTCTCAGAGGAAAATAAGGCCCCAGGTGGCAGGGTCCGCCACATAAACACAGTAAAACAGTATAAATCTCTCCCCAGAACGACACAGCGCTCCTCCACGTACGTAAAATATGACTTTTTCTGAAACGTGTTTAAACATATGACTACTTTATTTCTTTACACATAAAATTAAAAGTCATTTATTTAACAGTCTGAAAGGCTTTGATTGTTTGGATACATGATAAAAACATTGGTGGGAGAGGATGCATAGCACGACGTCGGCCCTCTCAAAGGGACGAGCAGGAAGAACAATATAAATACACATTTGGTCCGAACTTTAGTACCATGTTCTCACAACCGGACCGTTCGTTCATAAATACATCTCCAGCATTACGATATGTCAAAGAGAATAAATATGCTCTATAAATGCGTGGTGAGGACGTGAGGAGCGATGGAAATGTTTTTTTTTATTGCTATGGAACATAAAAGATGACAGAAGTCTAAATTGTGTGAGTGAACAAATTGAGGGTTTAAACTTTAGAAGCACACGAACCTGAACTGTTTCTCAGAGGAAAGGTTTTTCAAGGCAGACCCTTTTGCATAATGTAAATTCAAAGAATGCTTCAGTGATATGTTTTATTTGGCCTGAGTTTTGCTGAGACACTCGTCGTCCACACGAGTGTCTCGATATTAAGGCCCGACACAAGGCACGGCGTCGTGAAGTGAAGCGTCGGACTCTGTCTCTGTCCCCGGCGAGTCCTCGCCCAGCGCAATTATTGCAAAAGTAAACAAGTATAAACTGCCGGACCGGGACACCCGTCCTCATGCGGACAGGTCGTGTAAACAGGCGGTCCACGGGGACGAGAGGACGTCTTGTTTTTTATCCTCGCTGTGGGAAAAAATAGATTTTTAATCTGACGTGAAGTGCTCGGTACATTCAGACACTCCTTGTGCAGTAGATATATTATAAACATTGATTTTTTTGTTTAAAAATGCCAGCCACATGTCCTGTGTGTCCATGTTTTCTGGGACTCCTTGTTTCACCACAGTCAGTGATATTCCCGTGGTTACGACAGGTGGTACATGTTGTATCCCAGCGGAGCGGCGTACAGTCCCAGCGGCGACAGCGGCAGTATGGGTCTGTGGTGGTGCTGGTAGGCCGAGTACGTCTGTCCGTACAGCGACATGGCGCCCAGCGAGAGAGGTAACGTAAAGCCGGGGTGTAAACCTCCAGCGGCGGCTGCGGCCACCGCCGCCGTCTTGGCGTCAGCTGCCATCTTGAGTTTCTCCAGCTCGGCCTCCTGGAGCCTCTTGGCTTTTGCCCGGCGGTTCTGGAACCAGATCTTCACCTGGGTCTCCGTCAGGGTCAGGGAGGAGGAGAACTCGGCCCGCTCGGCGATGGACAGGTACTGCTTCTGCCTGAACTTCCTCTCCAGCGCCAGCAGCTGAGACGTGGTGAAGGGCGTGCGGGGCTTCCGGTTGGTCTTGTGTTTCCTCAGCGGACAGGCGGGACTGACGTGACCTGGAAGAAGATTCAAGAGGATTAGATTTGAATTCTCTCCATTTATTTTGGATTCTTCCAGCAGGATTGGCGACTCGTTGTAAGAAATAAGGCCACACTTTTATCTCAGGGTGCATTTTATGGATGTGCCACATATGTTGGTGTGTTGGAAGCACTTCCTCATACAGTGACCTACAAATATACTGAATATCTGACTGAACTGAACTCATCTGTTCACTTTGTTCATCGTTTGAATGACTCTGTCCAACAGTGACCTGGAAGAAGATTCAAGAGGATTAGATTTGAATTCTCTCTATTTATTTTGGATGTTCAGCGTTCAGTAGAGGCAGGACGGGCGACTTGTTGTAAGAAATAAGGCCAAACTTTTATCTCAGGGTGCATTTTATGGTTATAACACATATTTTGGTGTGTTGGAAGCACTTCCTGATACAGTGACCTACAAATATACTGAATATCTGACTGAACTGAAGTCATCTGCTCACTTTGTTCATCTACATCAGTTTGAACGACTCTGTCCAACAGGAGACTTTGTAAAGATTCAGATCTCACTGAGCTGCACATCTTCAGAGAATACAAATGTTAAGTTTGTCAAATGTAGGCCACTAAAAGCTCTCTAAAGTCTGACAGGTTCCTAAACGCTTCACTCACGGGGCTGTGTGGAGAAGGCGCTGCTGGTGACCCAGGGCGCGCACTCCTCGGACTCGGACGCCTCGGATTTTACCGGCGACGACGGCGCAGCGGTGAAGCTCTTCCTGCTCCCCCCGGGCAGACTGCACGTCTCCCGGCACAGATACAGAGCGTTCAGCCCCAGCGGAGACACCGACACCTCCGGCTTGAAGCAGGTGGCCTCTCCGTCCGTCTTCCTGCCGGACATCAGCGCCTCCACGCTGAACGGGTGACGCCGCCGCGCCGCCGCCGGAGACGTCTTCTTCTCCTCCTGCTCCGCCGCTGCTGCTTCTGCCATGTCCGCACGGTTACTGTCCTCCTCGGACGAACTGCAGCCCAACTCGTTCAAAGTCTCCTGAGAAGCCATGATCTCTGTCCTGCGACGCGCACGTGAAGTCCAGGCGGGGCAGCGCGAGCAGAGGGCGGCAGGTGAGAGCCGCTGCGCGAGCCAGCGAGCGAGAGAGCGCGGTGTTGTGGAGCTGTCAGCTCGGCTGTGGGAGTATGTAGCCGCATCACGTTGACACGGCTCAACTTTGACCAATCACTGCCGCCCTCAGTGTTTGTGAGGGAGCAGATGTTGCCTTCAGGGAGCGTCGGAAATGGAAGGTGCCTCTGTTGGTGAGGAGTGCAAAACAAACAGCAGCTAGAAGTCGTGTTATCATCGTTATTAACGTTATGATTTTTATACGAACAGGTGATTAAACCGCTTACACTGTGCGTCAGGAGCTCTCAAGTCCATCAACATATTTATTTTTAACAGATTAACAGAGTTCTTTTGTCTTATGAAACAGTAAAAACGTTCCACAGATAAAGTTTGTGAAATAAAATTGGCCTCTTTGCGAGTTAAAGTCACAATTTCGCACTAAAACACTCAGTTCTGTCTGAATATGTGAAAAGAAGACGATGAAACATGTGAATTACAAACGTTCACATGTGGAAATGAAGCATGGATCATTTAAATCACATGAAATCTTTATTTTTGCACATTTTCACAGTGATTAAATGCACCTAAGTACATTTTCAGTACTGTACTTTAGTCCAGTTGTACTTAACTTGAATATTTCCATGTTCAGGTACTTTATACTTCCACTCAACTACATTTAGGAGCCAAATATTGTACTTTTTACTCACTATTACTACACAGATTACAGATTACATGCTGCGTCAGAGCCACATGAGTTTAAATTAACTTATTTTTATTGACAATCGGATAGAAAACAAAATACTTCCAACTTCAAACAGCAGTTAAATGCTGAATATTGGATCAGATAATTGTCTGATGGACACATAATATATAATATAATGTTTACATACATGTAAATATGTGTATAGTATAATTTACTTTTACATGGACTTTACTGTTGATATTTAAGTACATTCAATATCAGATACTTTTACTTGAGTACTGTTTGTATGAGTGACTTTTCATTTTGACTGAAGTCAAAGATGTTTTTGGTTACTTTGTACTGCAGATTTTCACATGTGAACTAATATTTGAACATGTGAGTTTTACACATGTTTATCTGCAATAAGCAACTTATCCAAATGTGAAAAAGTGTCTTGATGTTGTTCACTGAAACTCGTTCAGCTCCACGTTTCCTCTCCGGTTTAATTAGTGAGTGAAACAGTCATATGCTGAGCCGCGGCTTCATAACAAGTGAAGCCTCAGTAATGGATTAGCTCTCAGCCTAACCTCATGAGGCTGCATGTGTAAACACGGGCCCCATGCAGATAATTATGGAGAATTATACCCGGGATGAAACACTAATCCCTGTTCTTCTTTATCTCGCTCCCTGATTTGTTTGCACTTCCCTTTATTGGGACTTTCCGTCGCAGCTCACAGTGTTTCTCGCAGGCCGTCACACTGAAATCAAAGAGCGAATTACTTCACCGAGTTACAGATTTTGTTTTGAGAACCTTTCTGCTCGGACCGGCCGCTGTCAGAATCGCGCCGGCTGACTCATCCGTCTTCTTCGTCCTATGATTCAATCCCATTCTCTGCGCTCGTTACACATGAAGAAGCTCATTGTCGTCCGCAACAAGCAACTCATTGTGATCTTTCCATGAAAAATGTTATCTTCTGTCAGATGAAAGTGCCTCGTCCTCTCACGGATAACTTTGCACTTGTTCCGGCAGTTTATCTGCAGAAACGCTCCTTTGATGATTTGAAATATTATTAAGCTGAAAGGCTGCTTTCGCTGACTCTCAGATTTTTTCCCATGGCCGTGCTTGTTTAGCTTCGCTGCTATCTGTTGCCTAATTGCTCGTATTTAACACCCGAGCCGTCGCTAATAGCAGCCGTTCTGTCCTTAATGACAATTTATCGCTTTCTCACATCAAACAGACCGATAATCTGCGAATGTCTGAGTGATGAAAGCAACGAGATGGGTGTGTGTGTGTGTGCAACATGAAGTTGCTTCTCAGATTGTTTCCCTTCCAAACTCTCTGACGGGCCGAAGGAATGAGCTCACTCGAGAACGTCTGAGAGGTTTACTTCTCATTCTGTAAAAAGCTCTCACTGATTAGTCCTCCAACATCCCCGAGGATGAGAGATATATATTTATAGAGAGAGTAAATGCTGAGTTTTTACATGTAGCCGGCGGGCCTCTCGGTAGCTCGCCTCCGTCAGACGGTGGAGCAGAGCTCAGTTCCCAGGAGGCTGCCGCTGCTGCCTTATTAAAGTGGGGTTATTTCACAGACAATCAGAGGTTTGTGAAGGCGCCAGTGAGCGGCCAGATGAAAGGGCTGACTCCTCAGGGGAGAAACTGTTGCTGCTTTTTTTTCTTCTGCAGCTCCGTTCAGGATCCCCACCTCCATCCTCCTCCTCCTCCTCCTCCTCCTCCTCCTCCTCCTCCTCCTCCTCTCGTCTTTCTCTCTGGCTGTGCCCAAACGCCCTGCAGGCACCTTGTCACTCATTATTCACAGAACTCGTTCTCGGCTGAGTGTCGGCGGCGTGTTTCCTCTTTTCCTCGCTCCACTCTTCTTTCGTGTGTCCTGTCAGGCGTGCTGTGTTTAGTTTAGTCGTGTAGCTTCATCTATTACTACGTCTGTCTTTCTGTCTTTGCCTCCAAATGACTACTGTGTGTCTTTACTTGTGTATTCTTTAATCCTGCCGTGCCCTCATTTTTAATTTCCTCCTCCTCCGTCTTTTCTTTCTTTCTTTAAATCAAACAAGGAATTCTCAGAAAAGGTTATGAATATGAGGCTTTGTCCTCATCAATAAATCAATAACTTTTGCCGTGTGTGTCAGTCTATTGTTCAGAAGGAAATACTAACATGACAGTCACAAAAAACTCCCGGCACTTTCTTCTTTTGTCATTCTGAGCGACAGCGTGTCCTGACAACACGTCGATAAATAATGTCATACGAGTCTGACGGGATGTTTCAGCGTGTTTGTCCTGATGATAATAACACAGCCACGGTTCTGTGTGACCCTGCATCCAAGGAGATGTTTTTTTTTAACAAGAGAAGAAGAAGAAGAAGAAGGAGGAATAAAGCGAGGAAGGCAGGAAGGAAGGAGGAGGGGTAGAAATGAAGGGGCTGCTCTCCTGGGTGTAGCAAAATTACCCACACATCCCACTTCCTTTTTTCCATAATATCATTTAAGCCTGATAATAGCGAAAGCAATTTGTCTGAGCATGTTTGTGCGTGTGTGTGTGTGTGTGTGGATGTTCGTACAGTGTGTGTGTGTGTGTGTGTGTGTGTGTGTGTGTGTGTGTGACGGAGGCAGCAGAAGCCTCTGGTCGGGTCGGGCACACCTCAGAGCATTGTAATTACAGCAGCGGCTTTGAAGTGGTGGAATGTTTTGGTGGAGATAATCAGCGGGCTGCGCTGCGCTCACACACTATTTACATTCCCATTAAAACACTCATTCACACCATCACACCAGCAAACCGAGCTGCCGTGCTAGATGATACTCACCGGGCACAGAGTAATGTGTTCAAATGTGAAATGTGACGAGGTTACATCACCGGAATGACAGTTTGTGTCACAGTTTGTAAATGTATATAATCCTACACGGAGGTTGCTGTGAGCAGCTTCCTTCTGAAGGTTCTTAGTTTCCTTCCTCAGTTTAAGACCTGAAAGCTGTCAAGATGAAGACAAACCCAGCAGACGGCATGCTGTAGGTTAAATAACACCCACAGTTCGTATGTTAAAGTGCATTTTGGCCACTTTTTGCTGTTGAATTGAAGTTTTGTCCACTGAAAAGTAGGGATGTTAACCGATGACCGTTTGACCGATGGTTGACCGTATCAACGTTAACCGATCAATCTTGTCGGTTAAAAAAAAATAAAAAATCATTTTTCGTTTATTTAATGTTCTTTTTAAGAATCGCTGTTGGCCAGTGTTTGTCTGATATGTTTTAGGAGAAGTTAACCCTTGACAGAAGTTGACACCTGTCTTTGTGAAAAATAAAAAATAATTATACTTGGTTTGGTTTCAGACGTATTGCGTTTCCATCTAGAATTAGTATCTCTTCAACGTGGGCGGGTCGTCATCAACGTGGGCGGGTCGTCATCAACGTGGGCGGGTCGTCATCAACGTGGGTGGGGCGTCATCAACGTGGGCGGGTCGTCATCAGTGACGTACTTCTCCACGCGACACATAAACAGGGCTCGCTGTGGGCGACGCGAAACACGTCCACCTTTTCATTTCCTGTCGCACCATCAAGCTCGTTCTGGATGCGTCTTCAGCGACAACACTCAGGAGCGTCTCCACCTCTGCCACGGTCCACGCCGTGTTCCTGCGCGTTGTTCCTTCCATGTAATCGCTATGTTGACTGAACGCAGATGCTAGTTTTTAAAGGTAGCGGGTGTCAGGCTCGGACGTCGCGCTGGTCACGAGTCGTCAAGTGGCGTCGCTCTCTGTCCAATCAGTGGCCGGCTGCCAGCTGACGTCACACAGAAGTATCAGCTCAGCTCGGTTGGAACGGGAGAGAGATAAGCAGAGAAACAGCAGGCTCGACTCGAAGTGGCTGTTATTTCAAATAGCACATTTTAATCTGATCGGTTAACCGGTTTCAACCGGTTAATGAGGCTCGGTGGTCGGTCAAGAATATTTTTAATTTTCGCCATCCCTACTGAAAAGTCATTCTAGAGTTTAGGGGTCGACCAGTGTGGCTTTTTCAGGGTTATTAGAACTCAAGGAGACTGAAAACTGATATTTGGGGGCATCCAGGACGGACCTTTCACTGAACATGTGTCCACCAGTGCGCCAGGATTAAATGTTGGCGGTTAAAGTGTCTGCAAACCACCTATACCTTCATCTTTGTCATATCACAGCTTTGTGATAAACATACAGTGTCAATGACCTGATTTTCATATCTGGACAGGGAGGCGATGGTGATGGGAATACAGGCGATAAAAGTGCCAAGCCGATGACCGCAGTTAAGAATTAATGTTTGACGAGGGACGGCGGCGTTACAACACTGTAAACATGACACCACTGGATATTTTTTAAAGAGACCTCCAGCCATGTTTGTGGCGACCAGAACACATATTTTAAGCCTAAGCATGATATTTTCAGAACTGTAGGCCATAAGTGCAGCGTGTAAAGTTTAAGAAGCTTTAAGTCTAAGCATTTATTCTGGTGATTGAGTTGACATGAGACATGAAACGAGGAAAGGACTCGAACGAGGGATGTTTGAATGAAAGCCAGTTTTATCACCAGTTAGTGATTGTTTTAGGCCGTAAAAAAACATTTGAATTAACTGGAAATGGTGAACGTCAGAGACCTGTGAGGCCTCTGAGGTAACCGTGAGTGGGAATCTCACAATATTCTCATTTTTCCAGACTGACTGTTCTACCCGGGAAGTCACTCTGGAAACTAATGTGGTTGTGGATGTGGTTGATCAGTATCGTGATACTTATTTGTGTTCTTTTACTCAGAGTTCTACTGAAGCGTATTGCATTCACTTGATAAATTTATTTTTTGGTTTGTTTTTCGGAGTAATTATTTGTGTTTTCCTGAGTAATTTACTTCTTGTCTGTTTTTTTGAATAATTATTTGTTTTTCTGAGTAATTTATTTTTTGTCTGTTTTTTTGGAATAATTATTTCTGTTTTTCTGAGTAATTTTTTTCCTGAGTTTACAGAGCATTTGAAGATCCATTCATTCATTGAGAGCTCGACTTCATGGTTACAAACATGACCAGACTTGTTCAGTTTAATCAAGTTTTACTTTGATCTATCTGGGTTTAAGACACTGGGAGACAGTCCTGTCTTTAACTCATATAGATGATATAATCATTAGTTATGTCAAGGCTATGTATGTGCGGGCAGGAGTCACCATAGGTCCACAACATGGTCCACGGAGAACGGGAGTCTGTTACAGGTTGGATGTTCTCGCGGGAGTTCGAAGTATCTCGATATTTCAGAAAAAAAATTACTCACGAAAAACAGAAGAAATAATTACTCCGAAAAACAGACAAAAATAAATTACTCAGAAAAACAGAAATAATTATTCCGAAAAACAAACCAAAAAATACATTTATCAAGTGAATGCAATTCGCTTCCGTAGAGTTCATTCTTCACACATGAAACAAACCAATTTTAAGTTGCACTTTGTTTTAAAGCATCAGCTTGGACTTGACAGTTTTGTAAAATAACAGCACTATTATATCGTCATTACTGATAAATCTGATAAATAACCACATTACGAAGCTCGGTCCTGTTTGTGTGATGCATCTCAGCGACACACGTGCTGCAGACTACATATATATATATATAACAGCACCGTACACAGAAATCCTCTTCTCAGTAATTTAAATAACTTGTCAAACCAGTGGGACACGTTGTAAATAACTAAGTGACATGTGTTCAAACGCACACTAATCGCATTGTTGTCACACAGATCCAGATGATCTGAGCGCCGTCACCCCCTCCACCCGCCCGGAGCCCTCAGAGCCTCCGCCTGTAATGCACCTAAATGACTACCTTGAATGCTACAATGGCGCCAGGGCCAATTAGCTTTTAACACTGGAGACAGATCCATTCAGGAGCCGGAGAATGAGGCCTCCTGTAACGTGAAAGATTGATGCCCACTTTGCTAATGACAAGAGAAGGAGGCAATCTGTTGCTCGACTCAGCCGCGGGCTGTGTTACAGGATAGTCAGCTGAGTCTGCAGGGGAGGACTCCTGAGAGAACGGGAGATCGAGTATAAGTCGCCAAAAGGGTTGAGTGGAGGACATCAACGCACGAAATGACCCGAAAGATGTCGATATAAATGTGTGTGTTTGCATGAGAGTCTTTTAACGACAGGTCTACTGTCTCTTTACTGTCTCTGGTTGCAGAACGAGAGCGACAGCGTTGTGACAATGTTTGAGCTACAACTGAAGCTAACAGTCTGATTCAACAGTCCTGCGGTAAATCTTCCCTTCATGACAGTTTTCAGGTTATTTTTTGTTTGATCGTTTTAGGGGTGTTGACTCAGCTCTTAAATTATGACTCATGTGTTCAGTATTTGCATACGGAGTTCCCCTTTAAGCCCCGCAGCGTGTTTTATGCTAGCAGCAACCTTAATAGTCAGATTAACTTTTCCATACATCCAATAAAACTGTTTCACGAGGGTGTGACTAAATACAGCTCTAAGGTATAATTGAGATATCATCTTTAATTGTGATTTTTTAAATAAAAGGTGTAGCTGTAACGGTTTTCATCTAAAGAGGAGAAAGAAGGCAAACTTCTTCTCACCAGAAATATTTAATGGCGACCCATATTTCTGTTTATTGCTCCGTGGCGTATTGAAAACAGTGGGAGCAAAGGAGGAAGTCAGGTCCAAAGCACACAGACTTTGATCCAGAAGACCACGATTGTTGTCCCGTATAAAACCTAAAGTCAACATTGACTTGTTTAAAATGATGTAACACACTTGGCTCACATCGGGTGTGTAACGTAGCTTAAAGGGCTTCTGGAAGCCGGTCATAGTTTATGTTAGCGGAGCCTATAGCGACCAAGACTAGGTGCTCCGTAGAGAACGTCCCATCTTGTGGACCATCAGATGCTCCTTCACAAAGAAATCCAAAGTCTGGCAGCATCAAACAACTTAAACAAATCATCTACAGGCTCGTTTAGCCATTTTTCATGTCATGTTAAAATGTGCTCCATGTTACTACAAAATATTACTCTGAGCTCCTTTTGAATTTTGTAGCATACTCAGCTTACATCAGGTTTGTAACTTAACTCATGTTAGCACACTTATTTTGACCAAAACCATGTTGTTTTCCTGAACCTAACCTGGCAGATTTAGTGCCTTTTAGTGCAGGCCTGTGAATATTCTCATTCATCCAGGTCATAGTTATCTCAAGGAAATTGAATCGAATGCAACTGGATTTGGTTTTTGTCTTTTTCGTTTTTGTCTTGACGTCAAGCGAGCAGGAACTGATGAAGCCTCTTGGATGAGAGGTGAAACGTCTTCAGAGACAAAAACCAAATCCAGTTGTGTTCGATTCAATTTCCTTGAGATGCCTTTTAGTGCAGTTTTAATCAAATAATCGATTATCCTACTGTTGGTTTATAAAGCACTGAACGGTTTCGGGCCAAAATATATTTCTGATCTGCTGCCAAGTTTTGAACCATCCAGACCTCTGAGGTCTTCAGGTCCAGGTCTGCTTTCAGTCCCTGACTGTCAGAACTAAACATGGAGAAGTAGCGTTCAGTTATTGTCAACCACATATCTGGAACAAACTGCAGGTCTGCTCCACCTCTCACCTCTTTTAAATCAAGACTGAAGAGCTTTCTGTTTGCTGCTGCCTTTCACTGAAGCTTTCAACTGCACTGTGACTTTTATTTTCTAGTCTTGTCTCTTTTAAACCTTTTCTATTTTAGCCTACTTCCCTTTTTCTTAACTTGTTTTAATGTTTTGTTTCTTGATGTCTTCTTACGTGTTTTTAAAAGTATTTTAAATGCAATTTTTAATGTTTTTTTATGATCCTGTAAAGCACTTTGAGTCTGAATTGTGCTGTACAAATAAACTTGCCTCGCCTAAACCCAACAAAGTGCGACCGTTTCACAACATTAATCATGTGACGATGAAATCCAGTATGTCTGTCGCTGGTATTGTCGTATATATGTCGTTTTAGGAGTTATTGGCATCATCCAAGACAACCAAGAGACTCATTCCAGTTATTTTTAGTCAAATCTGGTGGGGTTCAATAACAACACCACGCAGCCACGGTGATTAATGACACGTGAGATCAGGACGACACGTGTCACACATCACCTTTGTGTAACAGCTTCGACACAACACGCAGAGATGCTGCGATGCAGAAGCCGTTCGTGCAGACTCGGCTCGGCGCCAGCAGCCGTGTATCAGCTCCAGAATATGTAACAAACTGCTCCTTTGAAGGTGATAATTGCTTGGGTAATCGCCAACTGCAATTATATTTTTGGAAGCGCTCTGTGCTCTTTGATGAGGTCTCGAATGCGACGTAGCTCTGTGTACTTACCCACTAATGTAGGTTCATGGCTTCACCTCGCCATAACCCATCATTATCAGGTCCTCCTTTCAATTTATGACTCAGATATTACACCTCGGAGGGCTTTGGAAAGTTGGGCGCATTCAGACTCACTGTCCTCTTGACCTTACTTGTGCCCCATAAAACTGTTTAAATGGGTGTGCATTCTTTCCCATGCAGGCGGGCGATTATAACACCAGCTCCGGTGGTACCTTTAGCACGCTACCGCTAACTGTAAGTGTTTAACCCTTGTATGGAACAAGAGGAGCAGAGATCAGGAGAGTTAGCTCTGCTGACTGCTGCTGACCTTGAACCAGAACTGATTTCTTCTACATCTTCTGAGATATTATATTTACATGCTCTTTTTTAAAAATAGTGCTGTGTTGTAGTGTTTTTTCTGAGGACTTCCCTGTTGCATTTTAGGTTATTAAAGGGTAACTCCACCCATTTTTTCACATTAGACTATGTTAACAGGTGATACTGCATATGGAAAAAAGTGGTATAAAGCCTTTTGTGGCTCCAGAGGAAGTTGAAGTGATGTCACTAATTGCGTAAATTGCATTGTGGATAATGTTGGATTCATTATGGAAACAAATTGATACGGCATAACGAGAGATATTCCACATATTATTTTTCTTTCTCAAAACCTGGCACCTTCATTACCCACAATTAGGGTTGTCAAAAGTATCGATACTCAGAAAAGTATCGATACTAAACATATCCGAATACGATACTTATTTTCAAAAGTATCGATACCCCGACGCCGAGCTGCCGACGCTGCGTCCTTCTCTCTCTCTGCCTTCACACACACACAGCAGCAGGCTCCTCCCCCTCACTGTGACGTGCACAGTAACAACAGAGCATGATGGCCAGTGCTGCTGCAGGAGGTCCAAACCAACCAGGTTTGGTTGAAAATGAAAGAGGGAAAAGTGTTGTTTGGAGGTATTTTGCCTTCGAGCCTGACGTGCACGGAAAGCCGAAGGACGCGGATAGGCCTGTGTGCAAACACTGCTACAAGGCGCGCGACCAAGTCAAGCAGGCTACTTCAAACTTGCCGAAACATCTTAAGGACCGACAGCCTGGCCTTTACAGTGAATTTCGACAGGTTAGTGTCTTTCGCTTCAAACTTACCTATTACTGATGTTATCGTGGCCGGCGGCCCGCATTAATGTTGGCCGTGTTATGATTAGCCATTAGCCGCAGCTAGCAATTAAAGGCTGACGTCACGTTAATGAATATAAACAACGTAAATAAATAAATAAATCAGGCACGTAGTATGCCAATATTACGTTAATTGACACAGTGTCAGTATACATAAGCATAGAGTTAATAAGTTTACATAAATGTTGGTGACTGAAAAGTGTTATTTTCTCTCTTGAAGACCCAGAATGAAGCAGAGAAAAGTCGACCTGCAACCAAACAGCAACACACACAGCCGACTCTACCATCGGTTTATTTGTTGCACTACATCAGACCTGAAACTGTTTACATGTTGCCTTTTTCTTGTTAATAAAAATATTCCTGTTAAAGTTGGGGGTCTTTGTTTTTATCCTTGTGGTATCGAAAATGGTATCGAGTATTGAACATTTTCCTGAGTATCGGTATCGAGCTGAAAATTTTAGTATCATGACAACCCTACCCACAATGCAACTTGGCTCCTTGGTGACATCGCAGAAGGCAATTTATCAGATTAGATACAACTTCCTCTGGAGCCACAAAAGGCTTTATATTGTTTTTTTTTCCACATGTGCAGTAGAACTCCTCGAGACCTGTAAATACATTTTAATGTGTAAAACTGGTGGATTCATCCTTTAACTGCTATTAAAGCTATTTAACGTTCTTCAGTCGCCGTGATGTAGGGGAATTAAATTATCAGGCTTCCAGCTCACGTTGCATTCAGGCTTTCAGAAATGAACCTTGGAGTGATTTTAGAATCGGAGACGAGGAGCCGCATCCGACTTCTGTGACTCAGTGTGCATCACAGACCTCATGACTTCAGTTTCCGTGTCAAACTCTCAGCCTCTGCAGAGGGCGAGCGAGGGCGAGCGAGCGAGCGAGGGAGAGAGAGAGAGAGAGAGAGACGAGCCGGGGGCCATCTGTTCCTCGCAAAGCCATGAAGATTCCCTTTGACACACCATAACTTAATCAGTTCTGACAGGTAGAATTCATGACAGGGCCGCCGTGTAAATCACCAGGAAGCTTGTTATTATGAGAAGGCACTGAAATGGTATAATTGTTTTTAAGTGGTGCTGTAAGGGCAAGTGTGTATGTATGCATGTCTGTGTGTGTGTGTGTGTGTGTGTGTGTGTGTGTGTGTGTGTGTGTGTGTGTGTGTGTGGCATGTGATCGTGTGAACACGCACAGTATTCTGGGAAGTGTTCCAGAGATTGGGGAAATCCACCTTCCACACAACAAACAACTTAAACCACAAAAACAAATCTCCCTTTAAGAGAAATTTTTGTCTCATTACAGCAAATGACATTTCACGGTGGAAGCGGCCACAACTCTCCCAGTTATTATGGCCGCGTTACACGCACCCTTTGGCTTCCACGAGAGTGAAATGTGCTTACACGCAGGAACAGAAGCGAGACAAATATAGTTTATCTGCGCGACAACAATGAGAGGAGGGTTTTATTTTGTGAGAGTAGAAAATCCTCAGTGTTGTGTTGGAAACCATGTGAAATGTTTTGACATGTACAGTTTTAATTTTCCTCGTGACTTTACACTTTACGTGGTGAGTAAGGTGCCTCGTCGACTCGGTGTCTCAGCCCGACATGAGCCTGGAGAGGATCGTGTGTTCGGACATGTGAATGTTTGTGTCCATGTACGTGTACGTGTCAGGCTACTATACTGACATTTGTACCAAACATTGTACAATGTGTATTATCTGACTTTCACACTGGGAGGTGAAGGTGGTGGAGTTTCAGGCGTCAAGGCTGCCGAAGCGCCAAACCAGTGACCGCAGGTCGAGTCAGCGTATTGACATCCGTAAGTGAGAAACCGCTGGATATTTATAAGGAGACCTCAGGACGGTTTCCAGCCATGTGTGTGGTGACAAAAAAATATGATTTTGATAGGAACTCCAGCTGTGTTGAGACCAGAACAGGTATTTTAAGTCGAACCATGATGACTTCCAAGTGTTTTTTGTTCCTAAACCTAACCAGAGCATAAACACAGAGTTGTGACACAGCAAATGGAACTTTACAAATGTAGAGTTGCAACATCAAGAAACTCAACGTTTTAACTCATCTGTGGTTTTGCTGAAATGTACTTTGCTAGCATTTCTTTTGGGTGATTGTGTTTCCACCGCTGACTGCTGACCGCTCCGTCCTCTTCATCAGCTGTATGGTATTAGTGAGTACTTATTCACATTAGATTACCGTATTTCACCAGATACCAGGCGGCTATTCGCTGCAGGCCTTTATTTATTTCTACACAGACCTGCACCAGGCCATTATTGTGATGACAGCTGTATTTCACAACTCCAAGCTTAAACGTAGCGTCATACTTTTTATTTTTCTTCCTTCTTACGTTATCATTTATGTCCATCTGCTGTCCGTTCTCCTCCGTGTTGACCTGTCCTCCGCTGTGTGAAGGTGGGCCGTTAAACTCGAGTCGTTCTCTCTGACACTTCCTGTTTTTTGTCAAAATAAGAGTCAGTCGGTCATCTAAGATTACGGTACACCCTTTTCTAACGTTAGCTACTTCTCTTATTTTGACAGAAAACGGAAGTGCCAACTGTTTACTTCTGCAAAAATAATGCAAATAATCGCCCCGGCGGTTATTCGGGTGGGCGTTTAATACGCAAAAAGGGTGCTGACCCCAGGCGTTTAAAAGAACCAGGCGGCTGTTTGCGGCCCGGCGATTAATTGGTGAAATACGGTAGTTCAAATAAGCATTGATAAGATTTCCAACAATCGGGTAGACTTAAAAACTGTTGGTTTGAAGGCCACATTTTTGCCTTTTTCATGGTCCAAAAACTGACATCCATAGAAAAGTTTGGACCCATTTTGAAGCAGAACATCTGCAGATTAGTTCCATACAGATCTGTTATGATCCACTAAAGTTAGGCCTGATACGAGATGAATTTATCGCCGTGTTGCTGTCTTCGCTGCCGTCTGGACAGTTAGCGTCGGGGGATTTGCATCGATTGCTCTCGTCTAGTTAAAAATGTGATTTTAATAACAAAATAAAGAGAAGAAGAAGATTATATCCCCTCAGATATTTCCCTCATTATGAACTTTTAAAATCAGATCACAGTCATTTCTTAGTTTCTTTCATCCATTTAACGATAAAAGTCCACTTATCTTCACCGTGATTGGAGCTTCAGCTTGTGTGCGTCTGTGTTTAACTAGCATGTCCAGCGAGAGCTTCTTTTACAGAGTCGTAAAGAACAAAGCACTTAACTGAATAAACAAATCAGCCACTCAGAAGCAGGGAGGAGAGAGCACATCAAAGCTGCTCGTAATGGTTTTAAAGGTCAGCGGGCGGGAAGTGGACGGGCTGACTCACTGGTTAGTGAGCTGCTGGGTTCACTGTGTGAGACTGACGAGACGGCTGAATGTCCTCTGGGACGACCGGCTAACGGAGCAGCTGATTATCTGACGATGGAATAAGGTGCAGAGTCTGACCTGACACTAGACTTGTAGTCAAGACCGCCTAAACCGAGACCAAGACACTACCAAGACCAGAGAGTATCAAGACCAAGACCAAGACCAAGACTTGTTCAGCTCGAGACCGAGACCAAAAAAGACTAGTTTTTTGCCATTTTGCATGAGTTGTAGAACCCGCACGCAGGTGCACCAAAAAATGCATTAAATTAAATGCAAAATACAAATAGTTTATAGTACAAATAGTACAAAATTGTACTTCAAATTGTCCATTAACAAGAGGAAGAACTGGTCACCTTGATGTGTGCAATGGCATCTCAGTTATAACACACTTTATCAAGTTGTAGTTGTAGCTGTAGTTCAGTGGGACAAGAACAATATAACACAGACATTGTTGTGGAGGATGCATCTGTTGCGGCCAGGGTTCAAAGAAGAATCGACGCAGAGACGGGGTTGCAAAAAGTGGGAATCCGTTTATTCTTGGGCTGACAAGTACTTATGTAGCTCAGGATCTGTTCATTGCTTACGTTGTTGTGTGGTGATGATCTGGACTGTTATCAAAATGTTCCTGGTGTCCTTGTCCTTGTTCTTCTCTGTGTTTCTCAGTAAGTTTGTGTGCGTATGTGCATGTTTTTGCTCGTGCATGTGTGTGTGTGTGTTTGTCTTGTGTTTCATATCTTGGAAGGTCCTGGCGCCTCTTGCTCATGCCTATGTGTGTGTGTTTATCTTGTTGTTGAAGACTCCTGGTGCCTCTATGCTACTGTGTGTGTGATTGGTATTTCAAGGTATCAGGATTTGTCTATATAATCCCCCCTCTGTGGGTTTACAAATCCCACACAAAAGTTTAACAACGTGTGTGAGGGCGAAAAAACCCTTAACATTTATAAGGACTAAAAAATTCCCTCACGGCCCCCAGATCTGTTTTTTACTTTTAAATGATCTGGACGACCACCTTTGGCTCACATTGTTTACATGGATTGATCACACATTGGTTATACATATTTCATATACACATTTTCTTTGTTATAAATGATATGTAAGCATGGCCAACATTACCTCTAGCTTCTTGCCTGCGGTGTGCAGTTATGTAAATCATAGATAGTTATAAAATGGAATAATATAATTCAGATTGTTATAGAAAACTTAAATGACAATTATGATGAAAAACAAAAATTGTAAAATCACACAGAAATAACAAATTTCAGTTATAATTTGTTGATTTGTTGATTAAACCTTGGAATACACATAATACATTGATACTGTCTTCGTCCCTTTTATACTTTCTGATCAGTCCATTCGATGGCAACTACTCCAATTTCTTCATCATGGGTGAAATCCTTTAATTTTGTTATTTCAAAGTTCAGTCCTTGTTCACACATATGGAACAATTATGTCTTTGATTCACTGCCTGAGTCCGTGTAGTACTCAGGTGTTCAGAACAAGTCCGGATGCTCGATTACCATTTGTGCCAGCTGAGCCTCTGCCACCGTCGTAGTTGCCATCATGGACATCTGTCGGGCAAAGGCTCTTGTAATTACATTTCTCAGAATGGGTATGATGCAACAAACCATTAGAGTGATTATAACCACAACTATCAGAGCCGTTGTTCCTATTTTAGCAAAGACTGCACCCCACTGCCCGAACTTTGAGTTCGAACCAATCCCATGATTTTCCACTCCCTCCTGCATTTACTGTTACTTCCTGACTTAGTTCTTTAAGTTTAGACATCGCGGCAGTGAACGATCCACCTGTAGCTGTGTTCTCAGGTATGTAGGTGCAGCATTGTTCTCCAAACATGTGACAGACTCCACCTTTTTCAGCCAATATCCAGTCTAAAGCTTGTCGGTTCTGCCAAGCGACCCTACTAGTTTCATGCAGCTGTTCTCCAAGAGCTTTGAGAGCCCCATTCGTGTAATTTATGAACCGTTGTTGATTATAATAGACATAGTTGATCCAATCAGCATTTTTGTTTGGTGTGATCCACAAAAATATAGATTCTAAGCCTGTTCTTACTTCATTTCTCGCCTTAAATTCCTCCGGGATTCCTCTGGGTTGACCGATCGTATCCAAATAAATGTATGGATCAGCTGAATAGTCTCTTTTGACCCTGTCTAACATGTCATCATCAGTGATGTTAAGTAGCTCTCTCACACCCTTAAACACAACTTGTATAGGCATTTTCATTCTTACCAATGTGCAGAGGCCAATCCAGCGTCCTGGGAGAGTGTTTAGCAGTGTGTCATTACCGCACATCCAGTAACTATCCGCCACGGCAGTTGATTGTACACCTACAAATTGATTGTTCGGCACGGTCATGGTTATATTGTTACACGTTTGATCTATTGGACCGGGGTTTTCAAACCATATGGGTCTGATTGGGAAAATTGGTTTTATTTTAGCATGTGGAAACCAGGACAGTACCCAAGTTACATTACAATTAACGGTGGTATTACCTACGTTAACTCCATGCCAATCTCTACTGGTTTCTGAAAATCCTCCACTCGCAAAACATTCATACTCAGCATTTCGATCAATTTTATAATTGGTAGGGGGTTCGTTTTGACTCGTTGCCATTTTGAACTCAACACACACTTTACTGGCTCTGGCAGGTAATACACTAATCAAATTATGTATTTTCCGTGAACCATATATTAACCTACATTGTATACCACAAAATGGTAAGGAGAAAGGGCGGACAGTCTTTCGTGGCGGTACAAACCTTCCCTCTCTGCACTCCTTCTGTTGCATCCTGGCACATCCTTCAAAAGTATACTTTTCAGGGATAACTGTTGGAAGTGTTGTTGGAGACCCGGCACAAACTAAACATTCCTTTGGAGTCATGTCTTTCACGGTGTACCAAACCCACTTATACCACCCGTTGTGTGTTGCTTGTTCCCATTTTCTATTTGTTATTGGTCTGAAACCCCTCTGAATTGCCTCATAGGGCCTTGGTTGGTCGTTCTGGTTAGTGTCGTCCTCGCTGTCCTGGTCATTACCCCTATACTGGTCGTAACTGTCATAGTATGATGCAGTGGTGGTTTGTGCTGTCGTCGCAACTACTTGTTCGGTGTTGATTGGTTTTCTGATCCTTATCGGTTTCATCTTAGTGGTTAATTTTGGTTTTGTTATCACAATTGATTTAGTAGTTACGCCTGGTTTGGTGGTTGTATTTAGTTTTGTTATCACAATTGATTTAGTAGTTACGCCTGGTTTGGTGGTTGTATTTGGTTTTATAGTTGTGGTTTGTTCTGCATCGCTAATCAAATGATGAGTTGTAGTAAGTTCAAAGTTTGTTTCTTTATTCAATGCTTTACTTATCTCCTCTATCCCTGCTACATCATAACTTGACCTTTGGCTCATTTCTCTGTTAACTTGGTTTGTAGTTGCATCATACTCATCTGATTCATGTCTTTTGGTTTCCTTGCTGTGCGGCCTTCCTGGCGGCTGCCCCTCTCGTTGTTGGCCCTCTCGTGAGTGTTTCTCGGGCGGCTTGCCCTCCGTTGGTTGCCACTCCTGTGGTTGGACCCTGGGCGGCTTGCCCTCCGTCGGTTGCCACTCCTGTGGTTGGACCCTGGGCGGCTTGCCCTCCGTCGGTTGCCACTCCTGTGGTTGGACCCTGGGCGGCTTGCCCTCCGTCGGTTGCCACTCCTGTGGTTGGACCCTGGGCGGCTTGCCCTCCGTCGGTTGCCACTCCTGTGGTTGGACCCTGGGCGGCTTGCCCTCCGTCGGTTGTCGCTCCTGCGGTTGAGCCCCTGGCATCGCCCATGCCAGGCAGCTTGTCACCATCAGCAGGTGCACCAGTAGCCTTCTGCTTGTCTGTTTTCTCTGGTACACTCGCATTCTGGTCAGATTCTTTCTCTGTTGTGGGTTGTGCCTTGGTGCAGTGATTCAGATGATACCACGTCGTGCTTCCCTCCACCTGCACGGCTGTTGGCGTTGCCCGTACCACCGTGTAGGGACCCTCTCGTCTAGGTTGATGCCACTTTCTCCGAAAGACCTTGACGTAGACCTTGTCTCCAGGCACCACTGTGCCTTCCGTCACCGGACTGGATTCGGGAGCTCTGGTTTTTTCCTGTAGGTAGATAACTTTGTGTATGGTAGTTAATTGCTTCATGTACTCTTTTAATTCTAATTGCAATTGTTCAAGCGGAGGTCCCTTATAGGGGCCTCTCAAATGGGGCGCAGGCATGGGTCGACCCGTAAGCATTTCATGCGGCGTCAAATGTGTGATTCTGTTAGTTTGCATGCGATAGCTCATTAGTGCAAGCGGTAAAGCATCTACCCAGTTTAGCTTCGTGCTCGCACAGATTTTGTTAAGCTTTGCCTTCAACGTTCCATTCACTCTCTCCACCATCCCCTGTGATTGAGGGTGGTAAACACATCCTAATCTCTGTTTGATTCTCAGTTGTTGTAAGATTCCTTTGGCTACTTTTTGGACAAAGGCTGACCCATTGTCTGAGCTTATTTCTGATGGTATACCAAAACGTGGAATTATCTCTCGTACTAGGAATTTCACAACAGTTTCTGACCCAAGGTCTTTTGATGGTGTTGCTTCAACCCAACGGCTGAATCGATCGATTATTACCAACATGTATCTTTTCCCGCGTACGGATTTTACCATGTCAACATAATCCATCACAAGATGTTTAAAGGGTCCTTCTGGTACTGGAATGTGCCCTACTGGTGTAGTTATTCCTTTTTTCACATTGTTTTGAGCACAAATCTCACACTGTCCCAACACCTCATCAACCATTGACTGTAAGTATGGCGACCAGTAACCTTGCTGTTTTATCTTCTTTATCACTTCCCCCTCGCACAGTGTTCCACACCGTGCAAGTCAGATATCAACACAGTCAACAATGACACTGGCGCAACCAACAAACCTTCATGAGACCGCCACAGTCCCTTCTCATCCTTAGACGCCCCTCTCTGCTGCTAAATAGTGTGTTCGCTAGACGGTACTTGGACTTGTCTACCTTTAGCACTGGGAATATTGGGGACTCTGAGTTTCGACCAACACTCCTGCATTTATTAACCCTTCGATGGTTTTATTTATTAGTTCAACTTTTAAATCTGCTGTCACTTTTTCCCACTCATCCTCTAAAATTGTGCTACACGACGAATTGTAATACATAGTACAATGATACTCGGAGCGTGGTTTCTTAGCTTTTGGAATTTGGGTGCAGATGAACTTTTCCCACTTGTTGAAGAACCTGGAACACTGGATCTGATATGTCCCCTAGCCAATACACATTTGCTGTATCTGCTTGTAAATTCATTTGAAAATTTATTCCTGAATCATCAATGTATACACCTTGCGGAGAGCACCAAATTTTCAATTTCAATTTACACAGTGCATCCCTCCCGAGCAAATTTATCGGGGTTTGGTCAGACACTAACACTGGCAGTGTAGTTGTGCCATTCTTGATTGATAGTTGAATTGGCTGGGCCTACGTGTCCACGTTGAACAGGCTGACCTCCCTGACCTCCCTGACCTTGTTCCCCCCCGTTATCATTTGTCCATGGATTTGATGGGCAGTATCTGCGTGTGTGTCCAGGTTGTTCGCATCCCCAACAGACCCCTGGTGGACCTCTTGGCATTTGTTTTCCCCCTTGTCCTCGCCCCCATGTCATTTGTGCTCCTTTCATCTGAGAGTACTGTGGCTTTTGATAGGTACTGACATTGGTCGGGAGGTATTGGGGAGCATAGATGGGCTGGGCTGGAGGCACAGCAACAGGTGTTTCAACAGATGCTTTATTGTCCATGACAGGAGCTTGGATTCTTTTCTTGTTTTTGTTTGTCAATTCAGTCAGTTGCAGTTGGGTAACTTTTCTTTGAATGTCTCTTTCTTGCTCTGCCAGTCTCTGCTCCTCCTTTCTATATTTTGCCACTGCATGTGTCACATGGTCCTCAAACTCTCTGTGTGGCTTCGACTGCAGCCCCACTACGTCATCCAGCCTGCTCTTCACTGTGCTTGGCATAGCTTCTACTATGCCCCAAAAATTGCAGTTAACAATGAACTTGTCTCAGGATCTTCCTCAATCTCTTGTTTTATCCATTTATTTGCCCCCTCGTGTATGTCAGGTAGTCTGGAGATCAGCCCTTCAAGGTCGAGCGTCTGCCACGGAATGTAGTGTCCTTCTAACCCCCTTGTTAGGATTGGGCATTAGCTATCAGTGCCAGTGTTAGGGTATCTGGTTGGGGCTCGCAATGCATCTCGGTCTCTTAGGCTTCTACTATTTCCTTCCCCTCCTATGGCAAACGTAAGGCTGCCTCCCAACACTTCTCTCATTTCTACCTGCTCTTCTCTCGCTTGCTGACCTGTCTTACCCTGCTTCTTGTTGCTTAAGCCAACTTCTATTCTGCATTTCCCTGTCTCTTTGCCTTTTACTCAACTTTCTCAACACATGCATCAACGTCCTGACTTATTTCTTCCCCTAACTCTTGAAATCCTGTGCTCTATATCCTCACACACTCCCACATTAAATGTACCATTCTTCTGGCCAGCTTGGGTCCAACCCTTCTGTGCGTTTCTCCCATTTTTTAGATATTTTCTCAATCTCCTTTTTTTTTTGTTTGGGTATTTCATACTCAAAATCATCACCGCGGTCGGGGGCATATTGACGGTTTGTTTATATTGGCACAGCTGTGACTAATTGCACGTGTTTATGGACAAATAATTGCACTTTCTATGATTATACTGTATTGGCAACTTGGTAACTTTTTTGCAATAGATTATTGGTACGACGCTGAACGGGTTATTGTCAATTAGTGCTCAGCCTGTTTTAATTTCAATGTCAGCTCTAAATTTCTCATTTATGAACACACCACTTTGGCAACAGAGTAGGTTGGTCAACTACTATTGGATTCACAATGGCCTTCTTCAACTCACACTTTTTATTCTAAAAACAGATCACAGCATTATACTTGACTATAAACCAGCTTAAAACTGCATTTGTAACACAAACATCAAATGGAAATAATAATAAATCAAACAATTTATATTAAATTCTTAGCATATAGGTATTCGCTTCAGACAACAACTTTTATTCAACCGCTAATAAAACAACATGATAAAGGGAGCTTGAAAAACCACAACAGAACTTCGCTGTACTCAAAAGTAAAAGAAAAAAAGGAAAGGTTCACTTCACTGTGCACAGCGACAGTGAGGAGAGAAAGGGAGGGCTACTACGTCACACCGGACGTGCAGCAGAGCAGGGGGGGTGCTGGATCCCCCTCTCACACACACCACAGGACACAGACAGGGGAGGAGCAATACAGCTGCAGTTTGGATCACAGATTTTCAGCACACAACTTCTCAGCCACCACCGAGTTAAAAACTCGCTATACAACTAATACAACTAACGCCCAGTGATATGTCTCCTCTGCTGTCACCTCAACTGACTGTCACTTGGATTCCTTATTTCAACAACACTTTACACATGCATTTAGAATCTCTTAGCCTGCACAAATAATATTCATAAGCCAAAAACAACACGCACACAGGCTACCATCTCATAAATCACATCCACAAGCTCTATCTCATTTAACACACCCGATTTAGACCAGAACTATACAGTTTGTCTAATAACCTTCACACCGTTTCTAACTGCTTCAACTTGTTTAATCACTTATTAACAGCAACACAAAGCTTTTTAGAACAGCAAAAATCTCTTCAGCATCCGACAGTTATATCAGCACAAAACCACACGACATTGCAAATAACACAATTCATTTGGAGAAACACAAATCTTTCCAACAGAATTTTTCAACACACAATTAAGACTATTAAACCCCCCTAAGAATGTTAACAACTAGTTTTTATCGTTATTTATTTTTGGATCGGATTGTTCTTTTCTGCAGTTTGATTATCGCATGCGTTACTCTTACTTCTCCTTTAATTTAGACTTTTAATTTACTTTGATTTTAGCTTAGTTATCCAATGTTTGCCGTCCACGGACTTAGGGCTGTATTTTAATCTGCATCTCCCTGTCTTAAAATACCCCTTTTTCTCTTTAACCTATTGTCTTTTTGCTCTGCCTTAGAGACTTAAGACTTAAGGATTCGTTCTCTCTTAGAACGTTCACAACACTTTCACTGACTGAAGGGTGTCTTTTACCTTTGTAAATTACCTTTTCAGCCTGAATTCTCTCTCTTTTTTTTTTCCTGAAATCCGTGGACTCAAACCCCTCCTCTAATCTGCAACTCCCTGTCGTAGAGGTTTTGTTTAGATTTAATTATCTCCCAATTTGCTCTCTCTTAGAGACTTTTAAGACTTAACAATTAGTCCTCCCCTAGAACGTTAAGTCTTTTCTTCTTCACAACTACTTTACTTTTACACTTTACTTTTACAGCCCGTCGGCTCAAAGTTTTCTGCTTCCTCTTGAAGCTTCTCAATACACTCTGCTCTTTTGCTCCCTCTTGGAGCCAGTTCTCTCTTAGAACTGTAGGAGATTCTTAGTAAGAGTAATATCTATAAGTACTTTTCTCTGTTTACTTTACGCTATTCTTATTATTCGCTTTTATGACTCTGATTGTATGTTTTGGACTCCGGAGTCAAATTTGCTAAAGCACACAAAGAGAACTCCCCCTCTCGTCCTCTCTAGGTCAGGAGCTCAGTTCTCCCCGTGAGGGGAGAGAGCCGTTTGTGTGAGTGGGCCCAACTCAGCAAACCCCTCTCTGCTTATCTTTAGTTAACAAAAATACGCAGCTCCGATTTTGGAGAAATTTGTGGAAGCTTACTCACTGTACTTAGGCGTGGGTGAGATTGCAATTTTTGAAAATATAAGAGAAATATCTCACCTTTTTTGCGATCGCTTTGCAATGTCGCCCAGCCCAAGATGCAGGTTCGTAGAGCTGTCCTTTTCTACCAATCCTGTTCGTGACGCCAATTATGTTGTGGAGGATGCATCTGTTGCGGCCAGGGTTCAAAGAAGAATCGACGCAGAGACGGGGTTGCAAAAAGTGGGAATCCGTTTATTCTTGGGCTGACAAGTACTTATGTAGCTCAGGATCTGTTCATTGCTTACGTTGTTGTGTGGTGATGATCTGGACTGTTATCAAAATGTTCCTGGTGTCCTTGTCCTTGTTCTTCTCTGTGTTTCTCAGTAAGTTTGTGTGCGTATGTGCATGTTTTTGCTCGTGCATGTGTGTGTGTGTGTTTGTCTTGTGTTTCATGTCTTGGAAGGTCCTGGCGCCTCTTGCTCATGCCTATGTGTGTGTGTTTATCTTGTTGTTGAAGACTCCTGGTGCCTCTATGCTACTGTGTGTGTGATTGGTATTTCAAGGT
>CM077795.1:2286740-2386150 GCA_039737535.1 Lagodon rhomboides
AAAAGACTAGTTTTTTGCCATTTTGCATGAGTTGTAGAACCCGCACGCAGGTGCACCAAAAAATGCATTAAATTAAATGCAAAATACAAATAGTTTATAGTACAAATAGTACAAAATTGTACTTCAAATTGTCCATTAACAAGAGGAAGAACTGGTCACCTTGATGTGTGCAATGGCATCTCAGTTATAACACACTTTATCAAGTTGTAGTTGTAGCTGTAGTTCAGTGGGACAAGAACAATATAACACAGACATCACAAAGAACAGATACATAAACATATACATTCAAACTGTAGAACAAAAGGCAGACTACATCATGAATGCATTTATGTCTTGAGTAGACTTGTAGTCAAGACCGCCTAAACCGAGACCAAGACACTACCAAGACCAGAGAGTATCAAGACCAAGACCAAAGACTGTCGAGGCCGTGACAAGACCAAGACCACGGAAAAGTGGTCTCGAGAACTACAAGTCTGACCTGACAGCACAGTGGATCAGGACTCTCCTCCTCCTGTCTCGCTGTGTGTGACGCGGCAGACTTGAGACTCGGACCTCCTGCTGTTTAACGAGCAGAAGACGCCACTCGCAGTGGGACCATGAAGGACAGAGGCCGAGTCTGACGGAGAGTCCAGAGCTCGCAGCCTCACTGATCTCCGCTCTGACCCTGCACAGCCCGTCTTCCTCTGCAGGGTCAAAGGTCACAAACCCGACGCATGTGCTCTTTGAAACGGAGCGACGGGGGCTCGCTGCTCGACTGATTGGCAGGATGGCAATTACCAAAAAAACGCTTCTGCAGTTTATCTGCCTCACCTTACAGCTGTGACACGTGAGAGAGCAGAGTGGAGCCAACAAACAGCGTTTCTCTCCACAGTCTTTAGAATAAAAGAGAATATTCAGGTTGCTTCTGCAGTTTATAAATGAAGCTTGGCAGAAACTTAAATGGCTCTCAGACTGAATGAAAGTTGTCAGCTTTGATATCTTGGACACCTTGAAAGCGCCTCACATCACTTTTTGCGTTGTTATATTCTTTGTTATTGGTTTAATCCGTGGGTTTGTTTTCTACGACTGCTGCTGCACTATTACACATCTTTATCTGCATTATTTGTTCTGTCAATATCAGTTCAAACAGCAGGGGACACGTATCACCATTACTCATTCTAACCTACCTATTACATCAGCTGATTTCCTAATGGGCTTTATGGAGGTGCAGACAATCTTCCAGGTTTGCTTTTGTGGGTAAAGCTGAGATCAAGACTGACAGGATAGAAATCAAAGTTCATTCAATAAAGATCAGACAGGTTTGAAACGAATCCATAGAAAATATAGATATGCGAATTATCAATATTTTTGATTTAAAATGTAGTCATAATATATAGCATTTCTGCATTTTAATGTCTAAAAATGTCCAAACCTTGTTATATGTTTTGTTGAGTTACGTACTTGGATCGTCTCAAATGTTCCAACAGCGTTCAGAGAAATCAGAATCTCACTTCTCACATTTCATTTGCTCTGAGGAAGGAAGTCAGCAAACGTTACTAAAAACAACGTTGATAACATTTTAAAACGTGACCCTGCCTGTGAACATTTGCAGAAGGTGGTTGTTTAATAATAAAGACAACAAATCCCATGATCCCGAGCTGCTACTTGACCTCATCAATCAAACTGCATCTTTTGTTTTCATTGTTTTAACACGAGAAATGACACACTGTGTGTTTAACAACACATCGTGTGCCTGTAGTGACAAACCAACTCTGCACTTTGTCTCAGTGAAGCATCTTTAAATTCTTTCTTAATTGTTCTGTTGTGATTCACTCCCACAGCTCTTATCGTCATTGTGTCCAGTTGCAGGAGGAAATTGTTTTCAGACCTCTGAACCTCTAAAATATCAACAGAATCTGTCCAATACAGAGTGCAGACAGAGTTAGCTGCTAGCTGGTGAGACTCAATATTGGACTTAAAGGAGACGTATTGTGCTTTTTTGGTTTTTCTTCCTTTCTTCAGTGTGTTAGAAAGATTCTTGCATGTAAAAGGGTTCTTAAAGTACAATGGGTGCTCCTCTCTCCCACAGAAAACACTCCACCTGAAGAAACCTCCTCAGTTAGGTAGAAGTGATGCTAACGGTGCTAGCTCAGGAGTGTGTGAGCTGACCAATCAAAGCAGACTTGGCATGACCGGAGCTAAAACAGACAGTATAGAGAAAACTGATGGGATTTCTGAGCACTGAAGCGTTTAAACCTGTAAAAAATAAAATAATGAACCTGAAAAGGAGCAGAACATTTCCTTGACTCAGGATGAATACAGTTTTTTTCCACTCGCCCCAGGGAGCAAAACTTAATCTAAAGATTGGCACCTTAACAAGCTCATTCACAGAATAATTTCTTAATTATGATATGACATGCTCTCTTTCCTCGTCCTCTCTGCTCCTGAGCCGCCCTCAGAGGCTTTTAAGTCGGGCTGTCTGCTGATGTGTAGATAATTGTTGACTGTAATACAAGCCAGGAAATGGAGTGATCAACTCCAGATGACAAGACAAGAGCGAGGAGGAGGAGGAGATACTGAAGGAGTGGACGGGACAATTAGTCCACTTGTGTCCACTCTGCTCCTGGACGTAAAAATCAACACTCGATTAAAGCGAGACGAGCATCATGTGTTGTTAATCGCACTTTATTACCTCGGTGTTTGTGCTGCACTTCGGCTCGTTCCGTAGCTAATTGAACAGCAATTACTCACGATTCAACAGTACTTGAGTAGCACTTAAACCCTATTTTGCTTGTAATTTCCCCCGTGGCTGTGTTTGTTGTACGGGGGAGACGACATCTGCCAGCTTTGGAGTTTGGAGAAGTGACATTGTTTGCCTTTGGAGTAATGGCTGTCATTATGGTGAATTACTACTCTGCCCAAACACCCAAACATTCCCTGAAACCTCCCCACAGCGCTCCGTCTCCGTCGTCCTCCCTCTCTCTGCTGCTGGTGCCTTGTTACAATCAATTAAGCTGATTACAAGCACTATCTCCACCACTTCAAAGCAGGGTCATTACAGCGGGTCAGACTAACCGTCTCTTCGCTGCGCTGCCCTGTTGTTTGCCTCCGAATGAGAAGCCTTGGATATGTTACGCTTTAACATTTGAGGTGCTGAAATGTGTTAATAGAGAAGAAGAAAAAAACAGTCTGGAATCACCGCTAATTAAAGGATAAATGACAAGTAATGACCCGGAGACAATCGGTGTCGTCTGTCCTCTTTCAAGTTAAAGGTTGAGTCCTCGTCAGGTCAGACGACAGGTCAGATAATAAACGGAGGGACACGGGGAGAGGCAGCGAGACACCAAGTCTAGACGCCGCATTTAGAGACCCCTCCCTGATTCGCTTTGTTCTGCGCCATGTCTACAGGTAATTACCCCGACAAACTACCGGGAGCCCTGTCAAATCCGAGGGAAGTGAGAGGTGAAGTCGACGCAAAAAGCGAAAGAATTAATGAATTAACGTGTCCGCGGGCGTACGTGTGTTTGTGTGTGCGCTAATGACGGTGTCTCGCATGGACGAGCGTCAAAAAACCCCGCTGCTAAAAATATCTGCAGCAGAGTGTCGCCACGAAAACGAGAGGATATTACCAATGATTGCGTTTGAAAACTCGCAGAAGTATTCACAGCTGCACTGTCGGGTGGTCTTCAGTCCGAACTGAAGACGTGAGAATGGTTGTTTCACAGCCCCTGAAAATATTCTGTCAATGCGGTTATCACTTTTAATCTTGACTACAAAGCCCTGGACGGCTCTGACGCTCTTTCAACTGGGGAAATGGTTGTCAATGAGCACAAGACCAGACATCCCGATCCCAACATGCCTCGTTAGCCCTGACGGTTACCCAGACGTGTCTGTTTTGGATGTTCACATCTCGGGGGAGAGTGTCCGGATTCTCGTTGGGATAGAGGCGTTAAAACTGTCAAACTGAGAGGTGTGAGATCTGTTTTCAATGTATTGTGGTGCACGTAACAATCGCAACCAGTTGGCTTCTTGGTAGCTAACCAGCTAGCATTTGTACCGCTCCTCTAATCAGTGCAGACTGGCAGGATGGAGCCTGGAGGAGCTAATGTTATGCCGTTTTTCCACCGACAGTACCAGCTCGCCTCGCCTCGACTCAGCTCGCCTTTTTTGCGTTCCCATTACTGAAATCTGGTACCTGGTACCTGCTAAAGTGGTGCTTTTTTAGTATCACCTCCGTATAAGTTCCAACCGAGCTGAGCTGATACTTCTGTGTGACGTAAGCTGGCAGCCGGCCACTGATTGGACAGAGAGCGACGCCACTTGATGACTCATGACGAGCGCGACGTCCGAGCCTGACACCCGCTACCTTTAAAAACTAGCATCTGCGTTCAGTCAACATGGCGATTACATGGAAGGAACAACGCGCAGGAACACGGCGTGGACCGTGGCAGAGGTGGAGACGCTCCTGAGTGTTGTCGCTGAAGACGCATCCAGAACGAGCTTGATGGTGCGACAGGAAATGAAAAGGTGGACGTGTTTTGCGTCGCCCACAGCTAGCCCTGTTTATGTGTCGCGTGGATAAGTACGTCACTGATGACGACCCGCCCACGTCTGATGACGACCCGCCCACGTTGAAGACGACCCGCCCACGTTGAAGACGACCCGCCCACGTTGATGACGACCCGCCCACGTTGAAGACGACCCGCCAACGTTGATGACGACCCGCCCACGTCGATGACGACCCGCCCACGTTGAAGAGATACTAATTCTAGATGGTAACGCAACGTGTCTGAAACCAAACCAAGTCGAGCTACGCTGAGCCGAGGCGAGCTGGTACTGTCGGTGGGAAAACGGCATTAGTCACCATTTATTAATGGACTAAATAAAGCTAGTTTTTAAAGGTAGCGGGTGTCAGGCTCGGACGTCGCGCTCGTCATGAGTCATCAAGTGGCGTCGCTCTCTGTCCAATCAGTGGCCGGCTGCCAGCTTACACAGAAGCAGTCACCCAGAAGCATCAGCTCAGCTCGGTTGGAACTTATACGGAGGTGATACTAAAAAAGCACCACTTTAGCAGCTACCAGGTACCAGATTTCAGTAATGGGAACGCAAAAAGGCGAGCTGAGGTGAGGCGAGGCGAGCTGGTGCTGTCCCGTTTTTCCACCGACAGTACCAGCTCGCCTCGCCTCGCCTCGGCTCAGCGTGGCTCTACTTGGTTTGGTTTCAGACACGTTACGTTTCCATCTAGAATTAGTATCTCTTCAACGTGAGCGGGTCGTCATCAGACGTGGGCGGGTCGTCTTCAACGTGGGCGGGTCGTCTTCAACGTGGACGGGTCGTCATCGACGTGGACGGGTCGTCATCGACGTGGGCGGGTCGTCTTCAACGTGGACGGGTCGTCTTCAACGTGGACGGGTCGTCATCAACGTGGGCGGGTCGTCTTCAACGTGGGCGGGTCGTCTTCAACGTGGACGGGTCGTCTTCAACGTGGACGGGTCGTCATCAACGTGGACGGGTCGTCATCGACGTGGACGGGTCGTCATCGACGTGGGCGGGTCGTCATCAGACGTGGGCGGGTCGTCTTCAACGCGGGCGGGTCGTCATCAGACGTGGGCGGGTCGTCATCAGTGACGTACTTATCCACGCGACACATAAACAGGGCTAGCTGTGGGCTACGCTAAACACGTCCACCTTTTCATTTCCTGTCGCACCATCGAGCTCGTTCTGGATGCGTCTTCAGCGACAACACTCAGGAGCGTCTCCACCTCTGCCACGGTCCACGCCGTGTTCCTGCGCGTTGTTCCTTCCATGTAATCGCTATGTTGACTGAACGCAGATGCTAGTTTTTAAAGGTAGCGGGTGTCAGGCTCGGACGTCGCGCTCGTCATGAGTCATCAAGTGGCGTCGCTCTCTGTCCAATCAGTGGCCGGCTGCCAGCTTACGTCACACAGAAGTATCAGCTCAGCTCGGTTGGAACTTATACGGAGGTGATACTAAAAAAGCTCCACTTTAGCAGGTACCAGGTACCAGATTTCAGTAATGGGAACGCAAAAAAGGCGAGCTGAGTCGAGGCGAGGCGAGCTGGTACTGTCGGTGCTGCTCACATCAGCAGTCAGGTAATGAAGTGGTGTTCGTTTTCGTTGACTGAAGCTGTAAATGAATTATGAGCGTCTATCAGCTAAATGACATTGTGCTAACACCAGGATAACCACAGTGACACCGAGAGATCACCGCAGCTGAAAACGGCATGTTGGAAACGTTGGAACTGAATGAAGGCGATGAGACTTTTATCTGAACGCTTCACACCTCTCACTTAATTGCATCGCAACTGCGTGGGTTTCGTGTAATTACCCGGCGCTGCAGCCTGTCGGTGCACATCTCTCAGGGGTTATCTCCACATTAGTCACCCGTGTGTCCTCACCTTGTAGCACGAGTCTTTGAATCATTATTAAAACACCACTTCAGGTTTGATTTTGTTGGAAACACACCGCAAGTCTTAAAATATAACAGAGGAGGGTTTGACTTACAAGTGGAAGTGTTGACAAATTGTTTATGTTCAAAGTGTTCGCAGTGTGAATACAGATCTGGAAAGAACCTTTTTAAAAAATGTTTGGCGCCGGTTGAAACTTTATCTTCCTTGTATTGGAAACAGTCTTGTGCTGCCTCATTGGGTAAAGATGGATTGATGGTGATGTGCTTTGTTTGATCACTTGAGACAAGCCGTGACAATGAAACAGACAATACAACGTTGTGTTATTCTGTGTGTGTCACAGAGAGAAAACAGATTTCAGTTTTTATGTTTTACGCTGTTGGGCCTCTCTAATTATATCTTTGCTCCATTTTTTCACACCTAAAAGTAACACGAACTCACGACATACCAGTGAAAATATATGTAAAGTCATTGGTTAAACACAGTGTGATGCGTCTCTATTATCTGTTTCGGCTGTTCCGATTATAGAGGGCTTCGACCTAACCTAACATTTCCTCTCGCAGCGATGAGTTCCTCTCTGCTGTGCGTCGGCGCCGTCAGGGCTGGAGATCCCACCGTAAAACTGATCGGATGAGATTTCCTTCTGTATCTGAGAACTTCAAGGATGCTTCACACAAAAGTGATTGTTGCCTTTTCATTATCATGAAACCGGGGCATTAGCGTGAAGCGTTCATGAAAGGGGGAGAAGCGTTTTGATGGCTTAAGATGTAATCCATTATCACAGGATTGTTCCCCTCACAATGCTTTTGATATGAAGTCTCGCAGACACTCGTGAGCGTGCTCACACACTCCCTGACGGAGGATGGAAGGCGCCAAATGTCGTGTCTGGGCTTCAACCCTTCCCAGGTTTCGCCTTCAGGAGTCTGACGCCCATAAATTAGCAGCAGAGTTCATTAAATTCATTACAGTGACTGACAATGAGAGGCACGATTTAGGATTTAGTGTTCGGGAGGCAAAGCTTTTTGTAGCAGAGACGTCAGCGGCCACAGTTCAGTATGTCACAGCTTCAAGGCCGAAGACGCCGACCAGACGTCCTTAGTTTAATCCTTAAATGTACGACGAGGAACTTTTAACTGGTCATGAAACAGCCTCAGTGTGAGACTGATGCTTCGTTCTCACACTTGACTCAAGTCATTTTTTCAGACTCAGGTCATTTTTTGTCACGTTTAAGTTTATTTTCTGTTCAGTCGAGTTCCAAATAATCAAAACAGCGACTCCAGTCTGAGTCACAATGACTCGAGTCCAAAACTATCAGCAGGCAGATCTGCTATTTCTACAGATTTGTTATAGTTCTTCTTGTCACGGGGTCCGATTGTGATGTTTCAGGGTTGGATAGGTTCTGAATTAAGGAGTGTCACATCCTGAGGAGTGACGCTGCTCCGTTGTCGAAACTATAATATCGTTTGCTTTGTTTTACCATCATCATATACGCAGCAAGAAACGGATGCATCACCTGCAAACATCCTGCAAACAGCTACGTTTAAAAAAGACAATTATTATTATTAGAAATGTGTCGCATCTTTCTTTCTCTCCGATTCAAAACAAACGCACACACTCGCCAGATCGAACGGTGTGTTTTGTCCACAGGCGGCGCCAGAATCTACAAAGAAATAAAAAGGTCCTTGAAGCAGCTTTAACTCTAATTTTGCACATTAGAGTTGCATTACTAGCCGTTTTTATTCTGGGCAGTAAGCCACCAATCTGCCGTCCTTTTGGCGGCTCGCTCCGCGGATTTAGACAGAAGGCGGCAAATTGGTGGTCTGTTTTGTTCCACCAGTTTTCCCCTCGGAGGGTAACGTTACACTTATTTGCGCCTCCATTGCTGTAAATCCGAGGCGGCAATGTGGTGGCAAATGCTGAGATGGGCGGAGGTGTGGATGACGTGCACTGCTGCGCACCCACAGCCGGGAGTTTTAAAACCAGGAAACAGCTGATCACAGCAGTCAGTTCGTCACTTCATCCACGAAGATGAGCAGCTGGAAAGCCACTGAGATCCGGGAGATGCTAGCGTCTCCTCGCTCTCTGTAGCTGTCTTGGTTGTCCGCTTGTTGTTGTAGCGGCGAGCTAATAGCGGTCGCTACTTTCAAATTAAAAGCCCCCCGCTAAGAACCCAGTTCTAAACTCCGATGGGGTGCAATGTAAAGCTCTTATTTTGAAGAAAAACTGCGAAAAATGTCCCATAAGGAATGAATGGGACGGGGTCAAAAAAGTCGCAAAATCATTGACGTTTTTCAAACATCTCCTGCTCTGGCAGACTTTGACCTAGAGACACCATTCAAACTTTAAAATGTAGGCACAAGTCTTATCTATTTGAGTTGTATTTGAACTTTCTTTCTACGATGTTTAGTTTTTGAACGGTGACCCTTAATTGATCGTGAGTGATTTCGAAAAAATTCAGGATTTTCAATGTGTGTGTATTGCGGAATGTTCGCGCAGCACCAACTGGCAGAGTGGGGGAGCCTGAAAAAAACTCTCCGAAAATGTTTCTTTAGATGACGATCCTAGCCACAGATTTCACACTACAATAGTGATATTTTCCAAGAACGTAGCCACACTTGTCTTCTGTCTGGCAACGTGTCCACTTTATCGGGAGGATGTACGGTTTTTGAATTATCTGCGTCTAACCGACACAAACTCCAGCAACTGCCCCATAAGCCCCAATGTTAAACGGGAAGAGGATTTTGGGAGAAAAGCAGAAACTGCCCTGCTTCTCTTCACGCCCAACTTCCTGCTTCACGTCACGTCACATGTTGACGCCTACCAGAGGAGGAAAAGTGGAGGCTGTTTGGAAAAGGAGGAATATTACACCTCCCTTTTAGACAGACAAGGAGGCACATTGCAGCCTTTACCTTGCTGCACATGTGCCACCTTTTCTATCTAAAAGGGGCTACTGTTGCATACGTGGAAAATAAAAGTACTTTAAAGTACAGTTGTACTCCTCTAAGACCCGTGTTCACGGGTCTTAGAGGAGTACAAATGTACTTTAAAGTACTGTGAGGTGTAGAATCGGTGGAGTTATCGCTCGAAGCAAAAGGGAAAGTACATAAATATCTCTTCAGGAGCAATTTAGCAAATTCTTAAGCAAAACATTCCATCTGTGTGTTTGTGTGGGACTTTGGTCTCTGCGAATGTTTCATGGATTTTGAAGAAAAAAAACAACAAAAAAAATGTTTTGTTTGAAGAAAAAACAAAATTTTAAATCTTGGCCCAGAAACTGTCTGAAGTGGGTCGACTCCCTCATTTCAGTGGCTCTCCCTCTCATTTGCTTCGCCACCCAAAACCTCTCTCCCGCAACCATTATCCACACACACACACACACACACACACACACACACACACACACACACACACACACACACACACACACACACAGGCGATATTGCTTTGTCAGCTGACGTTTAGAAGATTAACCTCGAACTTGCCAAAGGGCATCCCAGCTCCCATCCACCCTCCACCCCCCCCCCTCCCCTCCGCCTCTTCTCTCAGCGTTTCCCTCCCTGCAGCTCCTGCTCTGTGAATACTTGCGCAACAAGTGGCGCCGCTGCAGAGCCCCCTGGGTATTAGAGGGTTGAGTGGCGTCCCAGAGAGCTGTAATTACACCACCACTCAGGTGATTTAAAGGTCCGGGAACATGCTGACCCATGCACGGCACCAAAAGTCCCACATTACGCCGACACCTACCCATGTTCTGCGTTATTTATCCTCCCGCCTCGCGTTTCGTTTTATACTGTTCAAACATGAACGCAGAGTTTTCCATGTTTTGACAGGAGTGAAATGAACTCTGTCACATCTCGGCCAACATTGCAACGATGCAATATCCCGCGATGCAAATCTTATTTAAATCATCGAGCACCGGAGCTCCTTCAGCTCGGACTGTGTGGCTCGCTGTGATCATTCTTTATTTTTATCAGCTGTTCTGTTTAGTGGACATCATCAAGAAAAGCAGCAGTAATCACACACAGGAGCAGCTCAGGAGAACTTGGACCTGACAGGCTGTAATCTGAGAGAAAGGCTTGATAATTGGGTTCGGTCGGCTCTCCGCCCCCTGCAGACATTGTGGTGACAAGAGGGAATGTTTCTCTTTTAACAAGGTCAGAGCTAATACTGGTTAATGGGAAGGGGATGTTCCTGCGCCCCCGTGCTCTCCAGCTCTCACCTCTCCTTAGTCCTCCCTCTTATCTCCTCCCCTCGCTCGCAGTTTAACGAGTCGATGTGACCGAGTGGTCACGGCGATGAATTAGGAATTCATTGGCTTGTGTCTGCTGCACAGGACTGAAAGTTTCCCCCCTCGGGAGTCGTTAAAGTTGAATCGGACCCTCCGCCTCTTTGTGTTTTCTATTTCAGCGACGCACAAACATTAAGTCCCGTCACAGAGGAGCCTGAAAACAGGTTTGAGATTTTGAGAATCCCTTAAAGCAACTCGTCTGCCGTCCGGGGCCAAAAACACGCACGTGCTAATGTTGGTGAAAGCAATGAATCATCTGTTTTAATCTTCGTTTCGGCTCCGGGGACCTACAATTTTAAGAAATAGGAGAGAGGAAGAAAAAGCTTGAAAGACAAGCGTTGGGACAAAGAGAGATTATAAATAGTTCCCTTTCACTCGAGGTTTTCTCAGCGTTGGCAAATGAGGTATTAAAGTTTCCTTTCTTCCTGCTAAGATTCTGTTCCTGACAGCGCTGGTTAAAGAAATTGTGCCTTTTCAGTTGTAATCCCTGCAATTAAGGCTGTAGGTGCGGCTCCATTACCTCAGCAGGATTAGTAATGACCCAGGAGAGAATATAATTGCTTCTTAATTTGAAGTTGTGAAGTGCATGAAATACCTGAGGCTCAGCCTGCCGTCTCAGCAGCGGTTAGTTCATGGATTAGCTGCTATTTTCCCCCAACTCCCTCTTGTTTCCAAACCGGGAGCTTTATAGTTCGTCTGTTTTTAAAATGCTTTTGTTGCCTCTTTACTACCTGAGGATCTTTGTGAGCGATCTGTTAACCTTAAGAAACTCCAAGAAGGTAGGAATGTACTGAAACATGTAGATGTGGCTGAAAGATCTGAAAGGAAAACTATTTTTTCTTTTCTTCTTGTCTGTAGTTTATCTGTCCTTAAAGCTGCACCAGACACATTGAGCAAGAAGTGTTTGAGCCTGTAAGTGTGAAACCACTGGATATTTTTTAGGAGACTTGAAAAAAAACCCTGATATTTTCAGAAGAAATCCAGACAGGAGACCCTGTGACATCTCCAGCCTGTTTGTGGTGACCAAAACAGATATTTTAAGCCAAAACCTTAATATTTTTCTCACCCTAACCAAGTGGATTTCATGCCTAAACCTGACCAGACAGTCAGCTGTCACAACAGAAAACTCATAAAGGAAAACATATAGTTCCTGTTACGCCCCGTTACCGGGGAAAATTATAAAAGAGAAAGAACGAACGAGCGTGACACATTTGCCTTCATTCACTCAGTGTATTAGCTTCCTTTTTTTCAGTTAGCCACACGCTTCACTGTCAACACGGGAACAGACATCAACAACAAATTGCTGTGCAGCAGATTTGCCACAGACTGACAAAGAAAATAATAAAATATAATTGAGGTTTTATGCATAACTTATCCAAGTGTATTTTCATAACAGGTAAGTAAAAAATTGTTATATAATATACTCTTTTATCTAGACTATAACTGTTATTATTACTGTATTGACCTGCAAGGAAAAAGCAGTCAAACACAGAACAGATCATCAATCCTCATTTTAACACTGTTATCCTCAAACAAATGACCTATTATCCTTTTTAACTATCTCAAGGAAACTGAATCAAATGCAACTGGATTTGGTTTTTGTCTTGAAGAAGTTTCACCTCTCATCCAAGAGGCTTCATCAGTTCCTGCTCGCTTGACTAGGCTGGGACTAGTCCAAAACCAAATCCAGTTGCATTCGATTCAATTTCCTTGAGATAACTATGACCTGGATGAATAAGAATATTCACAAGCATCCTTTTTAACTGTTTTTAATGAATTATCGTCCCAAAGATATATTAACAATTATGAACTATATTTTCAATCAAATTTGTCATGAATTATTACTGTTTTTTTAACCATCAGACACTTAGTCTTTTTAATGCTCAACATTTAAATCATCTTATAACCATGACATTCCCACATGAGAAATGTTAAGTTCCAACATGTTTATTTTGCAAAGTTTGCAGAGATGTACTCTGCAAACATGTTCAGGCAATTGGGTTGGGTTGACGAGCCTTTCCTGGAAATACAGATATATAAATACAATACAATGTTACAAGTATATATTTAATACTTGCTTTCATTTGTTTGATCTTTAAACCATTCTCAGCAAAAGAACCATATCCCAGTATAATAAAGAGAGTTTAGTGAGCTGATGCCATCAAACACAGTCATTCCTCAGGAACTATTATGTAAGAAAAGTGACAAAGATGCAGATTTTATTCCATTTCTAAAAAACGACAGTGTTGTCACAGCGGCCGGCAGGTGAGACTGTAACACCCGTCATTATTCAGGCCTGACATCTGTCCAGGCTGACTAATGCCATGTAATTACAAGGCCCTCGATCGGCCATAATGGTCTTTTTAAGTCCCGTCTTTTGTCCCCGGTGAGACGTTTCCAAAGTGTCCATTAGTGACAATACTGCTGGCACAAGCGTCACCTCAACGCTCAACGCTCAACGCTAACTAAACATGGAACTGCAGAGGTGTGATGTCACCGTCACAGGTTCACTTCAACTCTGCTAAGATAAATAAACTGCAGTCCAACAGGTGATTCAGATGCAGCATTATCACTGTTAATGCACAGACAATACATGTTATCAACTTGTTCGTATATCTTGACAATTAAAAGATACTTTTAAGATATTTTTGAATATATTTGTGAATATATTTTCTGCTCTTACCTCTTTATAAAACAGCTTTACAGCCTCTCACTCACACACAGATGATTCACAGGAATCCCATGACTGTACTTGTGTTATTGCTGCGTCTCTTTACACTGTAACAGAGACGTTCTGGTGTAAGTTACTGCTAATACAAACACAACTACGGCTGAACTCACATTTGGATGTCCATGTACAGAGATATCTACTGAAGCTACCTGCAGTGGTACTGTGGTGATACGCAGCCCCACATTTGTTTTAAGTCTGATTTTGAAACATGGACAGTTTTTACATAATGCACCTTTTAAACCAGCGCAGGAGCATCATCGATTCTCACGTTCATTTCAGTTCACCGTTCAACAGAAACACAAACATTTTGATGCTCGACACTGAACGTAACAATGAAAAGTTCACCGACAAGGCAAGAATACACTGATTTAACATTTAACCAACCTAAATTTGTCCCTGACTTTAAAACATTTGCTTGTGTTGCCTGAACTTGATCACCGACTGGAGTCAGAACACAGAACCTGGACTCTGGCCTGCACGTCTTGACCATCCACCCTCGTCCGTCTGCATTGTGGTCGATTTTATTAGCTCGATGTGCATTTTTGTGTTCATCGAAAAATTTATTTAAAACACTAGAATTGTCATTTCAAGTATTTTTTTTCTTTCTTACTGCAGTTATGTTCAATCTCTTTGTTTTATTGTCAATTTTAAAAAGTCTGGAAACCCATTTCCTTAGAAATACCAGGGAAAGTGGTTTATTATATTAAAGTTGTATGAGCTCAACAACTTAAAATAATTAGTCTACTTGAATTTAAGGTTTTGAGGTTATGTGTGCCCTCGTTTTTCAGATTTTAAAATGTATGGATCATAAATTGTTGGGAGGTTATATGTTTTCATGGATAGCTGTTCAAAAAAGGGAATAAAACCTTCATTCAGTTCTTAATAGTTGATTGAGATTCTCCTCGAGACAAAGGTTAAGGAGCTCTTAACCTTGTCTGCAATTTCGACGTCTTACAAAATGTTTTGTTCTGATTATTTTGTCCGTTTGTCTGTTGAGGCCGTGTCACGAGGTGTCGGTCTGAGAGGTGGATCCAGTTTCACTTCTCAGGCGCACAAACACGTAAAAACCAGCAGAAGAAGAGTAATTTTCCCAGACCTCCTCGTCGTCACGTGACCTGCTGTATTGTTGCTGTGAGAACGAGGCAGCGGCGTTCAGATCGAAGGAGAAAAAAAGCCTGACAAGCAACAGGATGTCAATTACACGGCAGCAGTGAAATCCACACTTCATGTCGGCTTAAAGCTGTCAACTGTCAATAGAGAGGAATGCCAGACGGCCGCGCTGGAGACGAGCAGTGTGTGTGTGTGTGTGTGTGCATGAGTGTGTGTTTACACTCTGTAACTGTAATTGGAAACACTCGTTCATCCGTGCACTCGTGTGCTGTACAAACACACTCTGACACACGCTCACACACGACTCCTCCGACAGCAAATTAATGGAGGAGGAAGAAAGTGATGCAATTATCACACACGCGGCGATTCTCCGCTTTCTGTGTTCGCTGTCTTCGGCTTCGTCGAGGACGGACAGAGATCGTTACACACGCTGGCGTAATATTTGCATTTGCAAGAGTTTAAACACAAAACACCAGCAGGGGGTCAATAAGGCGTCTCAGTCTGTCTCTGCTGCATTGACTTTCTTGTCCCGCGTAAATTGGACCTCGAAGTTAACAACGTGAAATGTCTATAGCTCGTCTCGCTGAGCTGCGAGGCTCAATACACGGAAGAAAACAAGACTGTTGAGTTGGTAGAATACGAGACAACGTGGTTCTCGCTTGAATTAAAGTTTTATCGTGTCAGACTCAACTTGTCAGAACCAGTTCTGCAGAACTTTGATCCGTCTGAGCTGTGATTTGTAAGACTCAGGTGCACTTATTATCATTCTGAAGGGAAAAATGTCACCGTCCATGTAAACGTCGCCTCCACTGTGCTGTTCGGTCGCCACCTGTCTCGAAGGAAGCGTGTCTGCCATCGTGCAACCCCGACAGGAAGAGGCATCATTTTCCCCGGTCACTAATCCACAGTTAACAGTGGAAGAACCGTGATAACTGTTGAAACTCTGCTGATGGAGGTGAAGAAGACGAAGAGAGAGAGAGCGACAGAAGCCGAGATGGCAGGCAGGTGTTGTGTCAAAGTCTGTTCCTCTGTTGATATGTGTGTTTTTTTTACCACCTGGACTGCATTCTTTCTACTGGATCAGTGAGTCACCAGACCTGCCTACTTATTGATTACTTTCATAGTGGAACCAACAGTGAGACCAAAGGGAACACAAGGAAGTTTTGAAGTTCTCTATTTCCACTTTTAGCATCATCTCACTACGCATCCGTTTCTTAATTCAAACTGATTATTGTTTTGTTCAGCTGATGGATTTAGATTATAGTTATTCTTTCATCTAATATTTGGATCAGACTTTTAAGGGTTCTGGAAAAAAGACGTTTTTTTAAGCAGTGTGTTTTATTCATCTTTTAAGGAAATAAAAGCAACATTATGTAGAAATCTGTTTTGAGAGTCAGGTTAATTCTCTGATGTTCTTTTAACGAAAAAATATTGGGTAAATTGGACGACACGGATGAAACAGCAGCATCAATGTTGACGCTTGCTTCCTCGATGCGAGCCGCCATTGTTGTCTGAATCAAAACAGTCGCTTCTCCGCTACGTCACATCTATGAAACTCCCGCCCGGCGGTCCTGATTGGCTCGACCATAACATCTGGTGCCGAAATCCCTCCCAACGGGAGCGAATCCCAGATGGATGTGAGTGGAGCTACGGCGGAACGAAATACATCTGGAGAGAGTCAGGTTAGTCTGTACCAGTTCGTCAGACGTAAAGTAAATGATAACGAGAAACAAAACTAGTTGAAAACTTTCCTGAATTGCTGAAACAAGCAGCAATTCAGCGGTCTGGAATCCAGCAGGTCCAACAGGAAGTCTGACATGAATTCAATCCCTAATTTCTGTGGCATCATTTCATAAACTGAATGTTTTGAACATGAAGACATTTGGTCCTGTATTACTGATTCAAAAAATGTTTAATATAATATTTAGAAAATTCACTAACCTTGTCCCATTTGACATTTTGACTTGTGTTGCCGTCTGATTCTCAATTACAACACTATTTAACCTATTTAGATTTTTGGTCGTCTTGTAAACTTTAATTGTCACCGAGACATTTACTTTATCGATATTCTGCCACATGCTTGTTGAATACGTGATGACCAGATGATAAAGTTGTGACTGAGGTCGATTCTCATTTTCTAATATTTACACAGCTGATGAAGCTGAGTTGCAGATGAGCTCAGCGGGACTGTGGCGACTTCGAGCTCGTCTCTTCAGTCAGACTCATCTGCTGCCAGCCGGCGTGTAATCAGCCAGAGCCGCTTTACGAGTCTCTAGATGGAGAAGCTGCTCAGCTTAATGGCGGAGGTTCCCCCTCGGCCTCCACGTGCTCTAATTAACTCACCTCGGGAGGTTTTAAGAGACAATCTGACACCCAAAACCAGCACGGAGAATTATAAGCTGCTGTGAAAACGTTAGAATTCAACTTGTACCAAAAACAAACGTGTTTAGATGAACGAGGCGGAGTGAACTTTGTCTGTTTAACCTTCAGCTGAAATATCCTGAAACCAGAACCCACACACACACACACACACACACACACACACACACACACACACACACACACACACACCAAAGCCAACATTTAGTGGGGGAATAACTCAGGCATGATGGGAAGCCGCTCTTGACCCTGCACTTGTGTGTGCTCGTGGCCTCTCGTGTGTGTTTCCACTAAATTAAGAACTTATTAGGACTTAAAAGGCCGATCGTGTTTCACGCGGGGAACCTCTGGGGGGAAGCGAGGATTACTCTTCAAAGCCTGCAGCTCGGCTCTTTTTATGTTGTAACACTTAATATTTTATGTCGGAGTGATGGTCGCAGCGTTTAGAGAGGTCACAGGTCGCCGTCGGATCTTAGCGCCGCGTGCACGATCCTCTCCAGCAGCTAATTACGTGTGTTGATGGTGCTAACAAACAGGAAGTGAACGACTTCCAGTGAGCCGAGCTGCAGAGGATTCTGATGTCTTCATCCCACAACACGTCTCTGTTCGGGCACGCAGAAACATTTCTCCCTTTTTTTTCCCCTGTTGTTGTCTGTTTCCTTTGAAATCGAGCCCTTGATTGGAAACGTTTGCAGATTTTGATGGATGAGACTCGATTCTCTAAATGAAAACATCATATAAAAGCGATTAGAGCTCCAGATTGAAAGTGTCAGATTGATTCTATTTTGAGGCCTCCAGGCAGCGCTGACGTCGGCACAACCTTTACTGTGATGATCAGCATAAACAAGCTCGTTCAAGTGTTTTAAATGAAATGAGAGAAACGTCTTCTACCCCTTTCACACTGCAAACAACACGAGTGCCGGTTCTGCAAAAATATATACTGCGTTGCTTTACGGTTGCTGTTTGGTTTAGGCAACAACATTACCTGGTGGGTTCAGGAAGAGATCACAATTAAGGTTAAAATAAAGACGTATTATTTACTCACGTAACTCAAGTAACATGAGCAGATAATTATAAAAGTGTAGAAACGTTTGACTCTGTCACAAACTGGACATGAACTGTGGTCGTCGAGGGGAAACTCTGCACATGTCTGACTGACCTGATGTCGACTGCTGATCATCGGGCGCCTGTTTCTCTCTTCTTCCTGCTATTTGCGTGTACTGTTTTTAAAATCTCTATCCCTACATGAAACAACCTCCAGATGATAACTTACAAGCCAAAGTTACTCAAACACTGACGACACAAATGTGAACAAGCCGGCAGCTTCACAGTTGTGATGAGTTTAAAGACATGTGAGCATTTTCATCCCTTATATATAGACTAAACATTACAAACTCTCCTTTACTGCCATTAATATGCTGAATCGGCTCAAATGATGTCACTCTTGCACTTTCTGCTCCTTTTCCACACCGGACTTTTGGACTGTTGCTTATCTTGGCGTCTCCATGTAGTGATCTTGCACTGTATTTTATTTTATGTACTGGTCTTTGTCTATCTGGGCTGTAATGCTGTTATCTTGTGTGTTGTGTCGTTGGTTGTGTATTCTTTAATACCTGGCTGCAACTTAATTTCCCCTCGTGGGATAATAAATTTGACTTGACTTGACCAGGATGAGAATTGGTGCAGCCAGACCTTCGTCCAGCGGAGACACAGCGGTGTGGCACACTAAAAGCACTAAAAGGGGAACTTCAGGAAGTGATGCTCGAGGGGTACTTACTTACAGCGTCAAACTTAGAAGCACAGGGCCACTGAATAGTTTGATGTATTTGATGCATTTGGAGTGAGAACAGGCTGCAGACAACCCAGCTCCCAGGAGGACATTTTCACAATGTTCACCTCCAAGAGAGACTAAAGTAAAAGATCACCGCTGTAACAGTCTCAAGGATGAAAATGTCTGATTATTACTCCATGGGATGCTCAGTTCTTATTATCGAGAGCTGACAGGGAAAAGAACGGAAGTAATGGAGTAATAATCAGACATTTTCATCCTTGAGCTGCGGAAATCTACTGCACTCGGTAATCGACTCGTCAGGGCTTCCCCACACAGGCAGGCTGCTGGAGGAGAGGGTGAGTTGAGCTGTGTTTTTAATACAAATCCAGCAAAGCTAGCAGATGTTTGATGCTTCGTACTGTGTGCTGGGACTGTACATGTACTGTTGCTGAAGTTTGCTGCTGTTCTCACCATTAATTGTGGCTTTTTGATGGCGGTTTCTAGTTGGAGACATAAGCTGCAGTGTATTGTTATCGTGCGGTCTTTTCTGAGGTTGCTAAAACTAGCTAAGCTAGCGGTCAGCTAACTTGACCCCTCGAGGGGGAGTCTTACTCGGTGTCAAGGTGTGTTAGACCATGGATTAAACTTACACCGGAATATCCCTTTAACACGACGGATCCGTAGCATGGGGGATTTCTAAACGGCGTGCCCAACCAGGGCGCCAGACATCCTGTCCTCATTACCTCCACAGTAAATACATCTTCATATAAACAGGCACGGAGGGAAGACGTAGCACTTTTACAGGGTGGTGTTCGGCCCCTCGTGACTTCTTGTCTGTTACAAAAAGACCACAGTCGTGATTAGAAAGATTTCTGGTCGTCTCAGTCGCTGTTTACACACACGTCTAATTAGGAATCCGACTTCTGCAGACTGTAGTTAGAAAGTCGTTCCAACTACAAAGATCGCAGTCGAATAAATATACATCTCAGGCGATAATTAAACGTCAAAGTGTTGCACGTAAAGTCAAATCAAAAGAAAGATGGATGAGCCGCGCTGATGAAAACGTACAACGCCGAATGAATCGTGGTGTTTTGCTCTCTTGTCACGTCATGTTTTATTCAATGGCCTCCTTTATTATGAGCGGTCGTCTCTGCACCTTGTTCCACCTGTCATCATATTGCATTAGCTTTCTGGGCTAAACGCGCCGAGGGAGGATATCGGATTCCTGACAGCGATGAGACAGAGATGGATTGTGAATCAGAAAGACAAGAGACGGATCGCTGGTGGAGACACTTCTCATGTTGCTGTTCACAGCTGCTGCCAGCAGCAGGACAGTTCGGTCTCATTGTGTTGTTAAAAGTCTGCGACACAACACGGAAACTCGACCTGTCTCCATTATGATGGATTCACTCATAAATGTTGCGGCTCGGTTTCAAACAGAAGAACCTGTTTTGTGATTTTGTAAAGCTGCCACTTAACCTGCTCACTCCTCCCATTAAAGCCGTCTCCGGAGACGTATGTGATCTATGTGTGCGAGTGTGTTTGGGTGTGTGGTGTGTGTGGTACGGCTACGAGAATGGAAACAGGCTGTTTTCTACATATTTTCAGCGATTCCTGCTGTTGTTTGTTTGCTCTTTTCAGACACAAACACTTTGGTCTCTTCCCTCAAATTAACCAAAATCAACAGTTTATTATTGTGGCTTGACATTTTGTGAATGTGCTCAGTCTCTCCGGAGCTCTCGTAGGTACAGCGTCAGCAGCCTTTTCACACAAATCTGAAAAGCTTTTCTGCTGCAGCGGGACTTTTTTTTTGTCCTCACGTGACGTCAGAGAGCTTCACAGATCCAAAAGACCAGCAGCTTGTGCAAGAAGACCTTTTACGAGGCAGTTCCCAGGCCTGCTGAGAGCCATAAAATACATGATATTATTATCATCCATGAATTACTTCTTTATGTTGAAGCTCTAATCCCACGGGAAACATCCGGGAATAATATTTAATAAAACATGACTAATTGGACTCTAACAGACTCGAGGCTGCGGCCTGAAGCGTGTTTCATGAAGAAAACTTGTCATAACAGTGTTGATCAAAGATCTATCGGCTCTCTGTTGACTCCCGGCTGATGACTTTGACCTCCTGCAGGTCGACCTCGTGTCCACACACAGCTGATGTGCTCTGTTTCCAGTTTTCAGTCTGTTTCTTGTCAGGATGTTGAGTTAAGGTCTTGTCAGACGTGAAGTAAGTCTCCCATCACAGTGTTTCCTGACAGGCTGGACACTTTCATCGACTGTCCTTTACCAAATGCGTTCATTTAATGTTAAACTTGATGATATTTAACACTATACTATTATATAGGTCGGTGAGGTTTTAGTAGAAGAAGAGGAGGAGGAGGAAGAAGTAGAAGGGAGTTATTAGATTTTAAGGAAACTTTGGATTACACACTCCCACATGGGCCCAAATGTGCAGTACTGTCACATTACTTTAAACGATGCTCAGGTTTAGGTTTCCATCACTCGGAGCAGCAGAAACTATTTATATATGACTTTGTTTTAAGGTAGTTCAACTCTCAGCTCACTGCTGTGTGTGTTTCTATAATAATTTATGTTCACAAAACCTTTGGTCTTGAGAAATAGAAGGAAGACAGTAGGTTATCTTGTGCAGGAGCGCCCCCTTGTGACGAGATCAGATGCTCACAACAACTTGGTTTTCACAGGCGTTTCTGGTGTCAATGATGGGAGAGCGGACAAGTTTGCTCTTTAGGAAAGCAGATTCATTTACAGAATGAATACAGAATAAATGAGAGCGTGTAGGTCGGATTCCTCTCAGAGAGGAAGGTTGTGGGATTTAAAGGTTCACTATGTCTTGTTTTAAGTAATTTATGACCTCAAATCAGCGTCTTCATTCATAAATAAGTCCTCATTGGTGTAAAATGATCTCTGCCAACAATCTCACTTCTCCTCCTGAGGGAAGAATCACTTCTCTGTATTTCCATAGGACGGGCGAGCTCTACGGAGGCTTCCATGTCCTTCCGCTCTATAAAAAACGATGAGCTGGTGAGAGGGACAAAAAGCTCTACGTGGTACAGATAAGGCTAAAGGCGTTTTCACTCAGAGCCAGCGTGACTGTGGAACGGAGAAGGAGCTTAGCCAGACGCGCTCGTCAGCTGCAGTTTGAAGTCTGTTTGAAATAACGTACCTCATCACCCGAAACTAAACTTGATGAAGTGCTGTTTGAAGACATGTTGTTGTCACAGCTTCTTGAATCTTGACACATCCCGCCTGCCGTAGTTCCAACAGGCTGCAACGCACGTTTGAAAACGCGAGGCGCTAGAGAGCAGTATTCGTTTGGATGCAGAATAACATTTAACCACTAGATGGGAGAAATAATTCCACAGTGTGTCTTTAAGGTGAAACCACAGCTGGCCGAGGTGTCGGTGGTCCGGCTGGTGAGATGAGGGAGCGTTTTCATTCACATTGTTGAGAGCAGGACACAAAATATGCCGAGGAAAACTTTTAAAAGCCCCGGAACATCTCACATTTTAGTTTAGACTCAAGTTATATAGACTTATTTTATATTGATCGATGTTTAGATTTCCTGCAGTGAAACAGAAGCTGGTCTGCAGTTTGTCTCTGACTTCAGAACCATCTCATCTCTATGGGCTCTTCTTCATCTATCAGACACATCCTCTCGGGCCAACGTGGGTCAGGTGTGACGCAGTCGTCACAATACGAGTTGTCAAAGTAATTGACAGAAATGTTTGACGCCCTGTATCTTTTATTATTACTGTAATATGTGTTGTGTTTTAATGACACACCCAGATAAATAGTTTGTGTGACTCAGAGTCATTATAACGCCGCCTCTGGCGGTGATATGTGACGTGTAACTGTTCTGGAAAGTTCCTGGAAGGTTCCTGGAAATACAGCTGTAGTAATTCTTGGTAAAATGTGGACAGTGAGATGATTTATTCCTAAATTAATAGATGGTGTTTTACTGTGTCAGCTGATAATGAGTCTCTGTGTGTGAATGACTCGTGCTGTTTACGTGGAGGAAAGTGTTCACCATGTCCACAGTTGTGCTCCTCTGTTTCCTGCTGTCCGTGTTAACTGCTGTATGAATCATCTGCTCCGGTGACAAACTCAGTTTACGAGGCCATGTTTCCTTTAAATAGCATCAGAGACACGAGATCTTTCCAGCCACAAACAACAGATTATTATCAGCTGCTTTCCAGGAAAACCGAAGAGGCTCGTAAAACTAAATGTCGTCAGTATTCCTCGTAATTAAATGTGTAATTACATCTACTGACAAACACACTATCAGTAACGTGATGTTCTGGCATGTAGCTGCTTCTCCACGCCTCAATAAATCTCTGATTATTATCTACACATCTTTTATTGCATCATTTATTACACACATCTTGTTCCTCAAAAGTAAAATGTGGACTGATTCATTAAAAAAAGAGGAAACAGATGTAGAAGATGTTCCTCTTGATGGCTCTGAAGTTGAATATGAATGAATCATTTGATATGTGTGTACATTTTTTGATCCTTTCAGCTGTAAATCTGTGATTCCTGAGTACATGTATGAGCCAGCAGATGTCACTGTGCTTCCTCGGTCGGTCATGACGAGAGACGGAAGCGTTCTCACTCAGTCACAGAGGATTTCTTCATGAAACAGACAGAACGGTGATGATTAGAGTGTGATGTCACTCCCCGGGCGGGAAGTTTCTGTTTCCTTTTTCTGCTTTCTCATTTATTCTTAGAGATGAAGGATCTGTGGGAGAGTTCACAGAATATCAGAAGAAAATCACTACAAAGGGAACATTTTCAGTGAAAACTCATCAACCTCCTGCGTGTGTTCTTCTTATTTGTGTGAAAACAGTTATTTGACGAGAAGCTTTACTTTGGAGATGAAAGTCCTCCGTGTTTCTTTAATATTGAGGAGAATCAGAATTGAAATCAAAGAAAGGATGTCGATGTCTTTTGGCGAGTCTGTTTATCACACGGTGTGTGTTTCAGACGAGGAGTTGTTGTGTTCTGGTTCTCCAGCTTCCTGCTCGAGTATCAGCTGCTGTGTTGCAGAGGTTGTCGACCACTGCAGAGTCGGTACAGTCCAGTGTTTCATACCCCGACCACGTACGGAACAGTTACTCCTCCTGGCTGCAGGACCTCACTCTGTGTGTGTGTGTGTGTGTGTGTGTGTGTGTGTGTGTGTGTGTGTGTGTGTGTGTGTGTGTTACAGTGATAATTGCTGCTGACACAGGTCACATGCACACACACAAACTAGCACACATGCATAAGAGGACGTGAGCAAACCAACGTGATTAATTACTGAGCACCGTTCACTCTCCCCTGCTGGACACACACACACACACACACACACACACACACACACACACACACACACACACACACACACACACACACACACACACACACTGGAGAGAGAGAGACAGAAACAGAGTCAAACATCACAGAGAGAAATGGTGGATTTGAGTAAAGTGACGCATTATAATAAACAAATTATTGATTTAATTCTCGTTCACAGTTTTGCAGCGGAGTCGCTGAATATCGGCTCCACTGAGCAGCAACTCACTGAGTTAATTGGAGAGCAAATTATGTTTTCATGGTTAGAATTAGATGATACACCTAAACATCCAGTTAATACTACGAGAAAATGCTTTGCAGTATCATGTTCTGTTAGATAAAGTCAGGCCTCCTGTTGTTGTGCCTTCATCTCTCACGCTGCAGATTTGATAACGAGCTAATCAGCAGCTTGTTTAAATGTGATTTGGACTCAAGCCATCAGGAAACATCAACTGCTGTTTGCTTTTTTCCCTCACAAATGCTCAGGTTGATTAATGTGTCGTATTAAAATAAGGACAAAATGCAATAATGCATCAGTCTCACAGTCTCGCACACGTTCTGACATGTTATTATAAAGACGGCTCTGTTCAACAGTGAGCGGTGACAGTGTGATACACAAACTGCTAAATGGAATTCATCCATCGTTGATTTCATTATTGGCTGCGCTCTTCCTGTTTACTGTCCGCCGTTTCATTTGAAATCAAACAATCAAAAAGTGTCATAGATCCAACAAACAAATGCACCAACGGAAGATAAAAGGGAGAAAATCAAACGCAAAACAAGCAAAATAGAACAAAATGATAATCAATTTAGGAAGATGAGTCTCTGTGGGTCGTAAACTTTCTACTTTACTGTAAGACGAGTGCAGTCATCCCATCTGTTCTGTTGTGTTTGACTTTACTCACCCACACATCCTATATTCATTTAAATGACTGTGCATCAGTCCAGTTCTCTCCTGTCTGCAGACGTCCAGTTGTTCTGTTGTTGATTAACAGTCTTGATATATAACCTCTATTACACAAAGCACAGGGTCGGGCTGAACGTTTAGCAAAATACAGTTTAATGAGGTAAATAAGGCTGATTCAAGTGAAGCCAATCAACAAGTGATTCCACTTTTCCTTTTTTCACTGAACCCCAGCGAGCCTTGCTGCAACACGTCCGTCTCCTCTGTGTCAGGGTCACTCAGGTCTGCTGGTCTTTTGATGAACGCAGTGGTGCGTTTTTCCGGGAAATTCGCCGTTCGCTCGCCGTGCAGCAGAGCTCCGTCTGAGGGTGAAGCCTGCAGCGCGGCCGGGTCGGACCTGAGCGTAACGTAGATACACCTGGATGCTGAATGGAGTGTTACACTGCAAGAAACCAACACAATGTGAGACACATGTTTGTAGAGGTTATGGACTCATATTGCTTATTGTGAATATAGAGGGAGGCTGATTAGAAATGTGCATAGATGAAGCACTATTATGAAGGGAAGAGCACAAATAAGTCAATAATAATGATTTCCTTGTTTGATGTGTGCACAAAAACAAGTCCCAACCTGTCAAATACCACATTTTTTAAAGACTAATATGCTCATTATTCTGTTCTTTTGCATTTAAAGACACACTGTGGAATTATTTCTCCCATCTGGTGGTTAAATGTTATTCTGCATCCAAACGAATGCTGCTCTCTAGCGCCTCGCGTTTTCAAACGTGCGTTGCAGCCTGTTGGAACTACGGCAGGCGGGATGTGTCAAGATTCAAGAAGCTGTGACAACAACATGTCTTCAAACAGCACTTCATCAAGTTTAGTTTCGGGTGATGAGGTACGTTATTTCAAACAGACTTCAAACTGCAGCTGACGAGCGCGTCTGGCTAAGCTCCTTCTCCGTTCCACAGTCACGCTGGCTCTGAGTGAAAACGCCTTTAGCCTTATCTGTACCACGTAGAGCTTTTTGTCCCTCTCACCAGCTCATCGTTTTTTATAGAGCGGAAGCACATGGAAGCCTCCGTATGAAAAACTTCCCATAAGGAATGAATGGGACGGGGTCAGAAAGTCGCAAATCATCGACGTTTTTCAAACATCTCCTGCTCTGGCAGACTTTGACCTAGAGACACCATTCAAACTTTAAAATGTAGGCACAAGTCTTATCTATTTGAGTTGTATTTGAACTTTCTTTCTACGATGTTTAGTTTTTGAACGGTGACCCTTAATTGATCATGAGTGATTCCGAAAAAATTCAGGATTTTCAATGAGTGTGTATTGCGGAATGTTCGCGCAGCACCAACTGGCAGAGTGGGGGAGCCTGAAAAAAACTCTCCGAAAATGTTTCTTTAGATGACGATCCTAGCCACAGATTTCACACTACAATAGTGATATTTTCCAAGAACGTAGCCACACTTGTCTTCTGTCTGACAATGTGTCCACTTTATCCGGAGGATGTACGGTTTTTGACTTATCTGCGTCTAACCGACACAAACTCCAGCAACTGCCCCATAAGCCCCAATGTTAAACGGGAAGAGGATTTTGGGAGAAAAGCAGAAACTGCCCTGCTTCTCTTCACGCCCAACTTCCTGCTTCACGTCACAATGTGTGATTCTTCCCTCAGGAGGAGAAGTGAGATTGTTGGCAGAGATCATTTTACACCAATGAGGACTTATTTATGAATGAAGACGCTGATTTGAGGTAATAAATTACTACATTAAAACACGACACAGTGGACCTTTAAGAAAAATGCGAAAGTCTGAACGCAGCACAAAACTTTCACAGAACGTGAACCTGAGCTTCTCTCTGGATGGTCGAGATGAGCTCAGCTGATCACAAAGCCGCACGGTAAAACATTAAACTCTCCAAAGTGACAGACGACACTAAGAACAGTATTTCTGAACGCTGATAAAGTGTCAGCGACGGATCGAGGAGGGGAGATTTCTGATATCGGCAACATGTCAGAAACAGAAACTGACACTGCTGCAGGACTCGGGAGTCTTCAGTCAGTCCGATATTTACAAAGAATCGACTGTTTCAAACGTTACGGCCACTTCTGTTGTAAGAAGTTAAGATAAAGCGATCCATAACTCTGACTCATGTTCCCGTCGATGGTATGAGGGTGGGCAGGCAATATCAACGATGAGTGATGATGCTGCACAGAGGAGCGGTGTATTAAAATGTCAGAAAAGATCCATCAGAAAAGTCACTCGGCCGTGAAAAAGGATGCAGTTTTATTAAAAATAAAAGTTAAAGAACTGTGACATGACGGCAGACGTCTGAGTGCCTTCTAGTTATTTCTGCTGTCAAACTTTTTAACCTGAGATTGATGAGATTTCAGAACATTTCTGACAACACGCGCTTCCTCCTTTGAATAATGAATTTCCCACCTGTGTGTCTTCTCTTTGTTTTTCCCACACGGTCCTCGCGTTGATGTGTGTGTTTGCACTCCTTTTTTTTTCCCAAATTTCAGTCACGTAGCGTAACGCTGACAGACGGGACAGAAAGGATGGCAAGCGACAAATCTAATCATCTGTAAATCGCCTGAAATAACCTGCGAGGTTGATAACATGCAGCTCAATATGACGCAGCTCACTTCTGCTGCTGTTTCCAGCTGGAGCTGATGTTCACATCTGAGAGAAAATGCTGCGTTTTCTCTAAGCAAACCCAGTAAAAAATGTTTACCATATACATTTTGCTGCTAACGATGTACAGAACAATCATCGGAGCAGCCTTAAAGGCCGTACATGCTCATGACTAGAGGTCTGATTAATTGAAAGCACCTGTGTGAGAGTACAGGTCCTTTAAACGGGCCAACTGCCTTTATCCGACCACTCCGTCGCCTCAGGAGTGTCCGTAGCGTATACGTTCTGCGCCTGTGTGAGATGCAATAAGTCTCCTAAACATCGGGTGGCGCTAGTCTCGTGCCAGTCACCCAAAACATAAAAACAGGAAATGACAGAACGGAGTGCGGACCGTAGCTTATCAGAACAAAGCACACACAGTGTTAGCTCAGCATTACTTGCGTGATGTCGTATTACGGTGGTCTCTCTTCCACCAGGGCAGCCAGCTGCTCCTCAAAGTCCTCGGTCCACACAGCCATGGCTTCCAAACATACGTTGGTTTATCCCCAAAATAACGAGCGGTGAAGTGTTGTTTGTAACTCTGTGCCGTCTCTGTTTATGTGGTTTGTTTACCATCGTCACTTCCGCCGCCCCTCCCACACGCCGCACTGATTCGCTGGCACACCGCCAATCAGAATGGTCACTGAACAGCTAGCTAACAACCAATCAGAGTATCCGACGGCGTCCAACCTCAGACGTCCGACTCGCTCAGACTTTGCCTCACAAGTTGAATCGGACCAGGTGCCGTCCGACACAGCTGAACACACCGAACAGAGCAGCTCCCGAACTCGTCCGACTCTCTCCTAACGCTTCAGACGTCCGACGTTTGGGCCAGTGTGGAGGATCCAGTGAGGACAGTTTCAGTTCAGGTCGTAGCTAATCATGGATGAGCTAAGGCAACGAAAACACAAAGATTATCAGTCTCAGGTGATAATAAACCGATGAAAACATAATAATGAACATTATGTTCCATTTCCCTCCACATCCTACACGCTGCACCTTTAAAGGAATAGTTCCCTTCTTAATAACTGGATTTATTTTAGCTACCCAGAATGAAAAAAAAAAAAAATGGAGGCCTTTTAATGTCACACTGAGATTATCTTAGTTTAGCTTAATTACTGAAATGTCTCTGGGATTAGTAGCAGCTCTGATCAAAGCAGCTTCCCCCTCGTCCCCTCTTCACACACTTACGAGCTCTCTGAATCCATTAATCTGTGCATCCGTTTCCATTTCCAGCCTCCATTCACAGACTCTATCCCTGCCTCCCAGACTTACCGCCGCGGCTCCGGAGATGTTCTGCCTGACATCCTCAGCTCGCCGTCAGCCTCCAGGCGGCTCTTTACCGTCTCCGTCTGACGGAGTCGGAGAGCCAGACGGAGCATTATGAAACAACAGAAGGGCACGACAGATAACAATACGAGAGGTGAGGAACATCAGGGTTTAAATAAAACATTTATTTGTAATTGATGTACAATGTGTTTATTGTACTAAAGTAGTTTAAAGTTAATTTCTACTCTCACAAACGCTGACTCATCCAAACAGTGATACTAACACCACTGTGAGGGAACGACTCTCCGTTATTGGCTGGGAGATTCACACCCACTGCCTAAAGGTTGCTGGCTGGAAATATCCACACACAGCAGACAAATAAATAAAACAGGAGGCAGACGACACAGTCTCTGAAGACAGAGACACTTCATAAGTGATGATTGAGAAGGATTACGTCTGTATGAGTCTGTACATTGTTTCTGTTTAAGGAAGATCTTTAAGATCAATATCATGGGAGACATATTCTGCTCATTTTCAGGTTCATACTTGTATTTTGGGTTGCTACTAGAACAGGTTTACATGCTTTAATACTCAAAAAACACATCAGTTTTCTCATATTGATCACTTCTCCCCCTCCATGTTTTAGCTCCTGTCTCTTTAAGGCCCCTCCCACTGAGCACCCAGTCTCCTCTGATTGGTCAGCTCACACATGCCTGAGGCAGCTCCGCTAACGACAACAGAGCAGCTTTACTAAATTAATTCTTACGTGCATATATATGTAACTGTGTGACATGGTGGCACAGTGTGATGTCACAAAGTCACGCAATTAAAGGCGGGACTACTGATGAGGCGTTTCAGGAGCAGTGTTTTCTGTGGGAGAAAGGAGCTCCCATCGCCACAGACTCAGCCTTTTTAAAGGGATATTCCGGTGTAAGTTTAATCCATGGTCTAACACACCTTGACACCGAGTAAGACTCCCCCTCGAGAGGTCAAGTTAGCTGACCGCTAGCTTAGCTAGTTTTAGCAACCTCAGAAAAGACCGCACGATAACAACACACTGCAGCTTATGTCTCCAACTAGAAACCGCCATCAAAAAGCCACAATTAATGGTGAGAACAGCAGCAAACTTCAGCAACAGTACATGTACAGTCCCAGCACACAGTACGAAGCATCAAACATCTGCTAGCTTTGCTGGATTTGTATTAAAAACACAGCACAACTCACCCTCTCCTCCAGCAGCCTGCCTGTGTGGGGAAGCCCTGACGAGTCGATTACCGAGTGCAGGAGATTTCTGCAGCTCAAGGATGAAAATGTATGACAATGTATAACTTTCAAGACCTTTTATCTATACAACACACTGAAGTATTTATATTACAGGTCTCCTTTAATTTGATTTTGAAGCAGTCGACTGTCAATGTTGCAAATTGAACATCGAGCTAAAGTAGCCGGGGAATAATCCCAAGACTGATTACAGAGACATGAGTGTTTGCTGTCGGGTCAGCAGCACGCTGTGTTTGTATTGTTGCATATAACATCCAGTCATCATCAGCTTCTCTCTGATTAGTAACTGACTCATAAGTCCTCGCCGTGCATCAAACTATCGCCACTGTCCTCCTTGTCGTTGCCATGGTGATCACAATATGAACCAGCTGGCTTGGATTTTGTTTCGTATATTTTGCTCATCGTTCCTTTTGCCCTCTCCTCCTTTTCTTACAGTTTCCTCTCTCCGTCTATCTCCTGGGATTAAAGGCAGGGTATCAGCCCCTCTCCTCTCTTTTTTTTTTTTTTTTTTTTCCAAAGCCAGTCAGTTTGCAGACCCAAGCAGTGACGGGGATTATCCCTCTATTTCTATTAGTCACACACTCATAAGCCATGTATCACTCTGAAGCTTTGTGTCAGCAACTCCACACCACGAGTGGAGAGACTTCTCATTATTGGCGGATTGAGAGGTTTTGGCTTACACAGAGAGCGCAAATATTCTGAAAGTCAAGTCGTGTTTGAGGCAAGGCGAATGTATTTCACAGATTAGGACACGGTGTGATATGTTTTTACTTTCACTGCTGCTCTGACTTCCTAATTGGGACATTAGTTAAACTTGGATGAATGCGGCTCCGCTAGAAATGTTCTTTAATTACACACATTTGTTACGAGACGTTAGAAACATCTCTGAGTGGTTTGTGTGTGGGGATTACGCTACATCAGGGATTTTTTCTTCTGTTTTATGAGTTCAACAATTACGGTATCATCGCTCGCTGTTTGTTACAGTTATAGCTCCACTCGGCACGCTGACAAGTTGATGTATACAGGACGAGGTTCTCCAACGGGTTTTGTAATTGCTGCCTCGAGCAGCCGACTTACGACTGCTCCGCCCCTTCCTGCTCTGCAGCGTTTTCCCTCATCACAGTGTCTTTACTCTTACTCAGGCAGATGGTTTAAATGCACTGACCTTGAGTTACGACACTGGCGACTTCTTTTTCCCCTCCTTTTGTTTCACCGCCCTTCAAGTCTAACTACAGTCTCGTCTCCCATCACTGCTTACTCATACACGGCAGAATAAATCAGTCATGTGAGAGGATTTTCATATTCTTGTTGTAAACCTGTCCTGATGCACGAGCATTGCTAAATCCCACAAGAACTAACTACGCTCATGTGCTGGTTGTAAATGGAAGAGGAGCAGCTCCAACTGAAACAAGGCATCATATGCCGTTTTTCCACCGACAGTACCAGCTCGCCTCGGCTCAGCGTGGCTCTACTTGGTTTGGTTTCAGACACGTTGCGTTTCCATCTAGAATTAGTATCTCTTCAACGTGGGCGGGTCGTCATCAACGTGGGCGGGTCGTCATCAACGCGGGCGGGTCGTCATCGACGCGGGCGGGTCGTCATCGACGCGGGCGGGTCGTCATCGACGCGGGCGGGTCGTCATCAACGCGGGCGGGTCGTCATCAACGTGGGCGGGTCGTCATCAGTGACGTACTTATCCACGCGACACATAAACAGGGCTAGCTGTGGGCTACGCAAAACACGTCCACCTTTTCATTTCCTGTCGCACCATCGAGCTCGTTCTGGATGCGTCTTCAGCGACAACACTCAGGAGCGTCTCCACCTCTGCCACGGTCCACGCCGTGTTCCTGCGCGTTGTTCCTTCCATGTAATCGCTATGTTGACTGAACGCAGATGCTAGTTTTTAAAGGTAGCGGGTGTCAGGCTCGGACGTCGCGCTCATCATGAGTCATCAAGTGGCGTCGCTCTCTGTCCAATGAACGTTAACTCGTCAATTTTGATGTGTGTAAGCTGAACTTTGTTCTTGTGACTTGTGAATTATCACCACACCTCTTCATTCGTTGGTAAACGTTGCCGCGGTGATGATAATGTGAGCACATATTACTCACATTATGGTTAATATAAGGTTTCCTTTGTTGATTCTATAAGTAAACTGAGATTTTTGGCAACATGGTTTTTTAGTAGAAACAAGTGTTTTCTCTCCTGTGGAGTTAATGAGGAAACTGTGAATGTGAGAGTTCTCTTAAATCACTTGTGCCCGCCACAAATCAGTTCTCACTTCAGGTCTGTTAATTGTTTTCGACGTTATTACTGTTGAAGGAGGCCGTTTCTTCTCTCCACGGTGCTGAAACGCCTCGCTGACCGTCACAAACACAAAGTTAAACAGTGTGTTTAAACAAAGTTTCCAGTGGGTTTGATTCGTTAGCTTGGACTGAGCTTGTCAGACATTTAATGTTCAAATTTAAAATGCAAAAATTTAATGCTTGTTTGTATCTACATGGTCCGACACCACAATATGTCCCCGGGACAGGTCCATCAACAGGTTCTGTATTCATTCCAGTCATGTTCGGATCTTTCCAGTGCTTTGGACTTTGGACAATTGATTGTTGATTATCTTTTTAATTGGCTGGTCGACTGTTGGTATTGTTTACTGTTTTATTGTCTCATTAAGTTTAGCTTGTTTGCACGTTAAAGATCAAATGATCTGTTGCCTGCTATTCTATCATAAATCAAGATCATATATCAAAAAGTTAGACATTACTTCCTGTTTCTAAATTCATATTTAATGCTCTGGGTCTGCAGAGAGGTTTAACCGTCATTGTAAAGGTATTTTATTCCTAATAAGTGAAGGTGATGGCAAACTATGAGTTTTCAGTTTCTTGTAGAGGTGCTGATCACAATCTGTTCACAACAAGGAAACAAAAATACAGATAAAGCATGCATACTTAAAATATACGTAGATCATAGCTACACAAATGCAATCTCCTGCACACAATCATCGTCATCAATCGTCCCATCACACGTAGGATAAAATAAAATGACCACCAGTCTCACTCGAGAGATGTGATGATGTTGATGATGATGATGTTGATGATGATGTCGTGCGTCTGTCTACTAAATACTTCGCTTGCAATTAATATCAACTGCAACCGGGGGAAGTGTGTGTTTGTGTGTGTGTGTGTCCAGGACTGAAACTTAATCCTCCTCGTGTCACTTGAAAAAGCCGAAATAAACAAACTGTGTGATACATTTTAATGCACATTCGTCTCCGGGCGCAGGAAGCCGCTGACGGCCGAGTCTCTGTGCATTCAGATGTGAACGAAGCTCCTGCAGAGGATGGTGTGATGCGATGAAGTACACGGGAAGTCAATGTGCCGTGAAAAATCCTTTGGACAATGCTGCAGGGAGGAATAAACATTTTATGGATCATTTTTCGGTTTTCTAAAGTCACATAAAGCTGAAGTCGATCTCCGTTTCAGTGTCAGGCGGATCTGAATCCTGAATGTTCGTCTTCCGTTCTGAGCGAGTAATGAGCGCCGTTTCACTCAATCAGCCTCCATCTCGGCTGTAAATGTGATATATTCTAACTCTTTAAACTCTTGACACGGCTCTCCAGACTAATATTAAGTACTTCTTTGTACAGGAGCTGTGCCTGTGCCATGTCTCTTCATTAAGCAAACAAATATCGAATTAGTGCGAGCGTTTCAAGAGTCAGCCGCTAACCGGCACACTCCTGAGGCAGAAACTTCCTGTTTGTTTTCTGACGTTTTTTTTAATGTGGTGTCTTGTTTTTCAGTGATGTGACCTGATTTTTTGCCAAAAACATAGTGCAATCACAGGAAACCTTCAGGTCTAATTCATTAAAATGAAGTAAAAAATGCAGTAAGTCTAGCAAGAAGTTCAGTGACCTATTTTTCCCTTAAAGTCCTTTGAGACACACTCAGTCACACAGCGCAAAGAAAAAGGCTAAATTCACAAGCGCAGTTCTGCATTTACAAAATAAAAATAAAGCCACTTTATGCAAATATCACAGAGTGTGTTATTGACCAGCGATTAGTTTTTCCCTTCAGGCCTTTGGAGCAGATACTGAGAACATGAACAGAGGCTCCGACCTGATTAAGAGTCCAGTAAGTCATGACGAAGGAATTCAGCTTTCTTTCACTTTTGTATTATTTACAGCTGTCAAAAAGACCTGATATCAACGTGACATTAAATGAGAATGTAATCATAAGTCAATGTGAAATCACAACTAAGGATACATGGTAAAAATAAAGTTTGCATTGTAAGTTAAATGCTATTATACAGGCATCATGATGACAATGTAATTTCACAGCTTCCTCATGGATCAGCAACCAAAAAGAGAAAAGATGGTGACAAATCTGGAGCAACATCAGGTCATTTGATAACCCATTAGCTACCATTAGACAGCTAGCATTAGCATACATTAGCTAACATTTGTGTGTTGATATTTGAGTATTAACAATACAACATAATCATTAACTGATCTCAGCTCAGCTTTAGTTCTCTACAGAGATATACGGGTCATTCCATGAAATCGGTGCCTTTTCAACTTTGAATAGTTAAAATTTGAATTATATTCAATTGCTATTTTTTCAGTAGCCAGGAATTAAAGACAGTTTAAAATGACAAGAAATTATATTGTGCCATCTCAGGCTATGGAATTTCATATTTTATAACTGTTTTTCTCCTAAATGTTTTCATAATTTTGTCAACCCTGTTACTGACATAAGCATTACAATATACTATATTTCTAATTCGAAATATAGTATATTGTAATGGTACATATATGAGCAGTACTTTGCAGTGCTGGCTAACAGCTAAAACTGCAAATGAAAACAGACAGACTCAAGCATTGAGTAATTGAGTTGAGAATAAGGCCTTTAACATAAACCCTTATTATTATTTTTACATGTTCCAGCTTTACGATGATGTTACTGAGAGAGAGTGAGCAAGACTTTTGTGTGGGGGGAAAAAAAGTGTCTCCGAGGGGAAATAAACACTTTAAACTCTCCTTTTTGGCAGCTAAAATCGAGCTAGCATTAGCTACCATTCAGTTCTCAGCATCGTGGCTGATGTTGGCTAACACATGATTTACACTCGTCAACCACTAAATCTGTGTTCACTGTTAACGGGTTAGTTATCTGTCAGGGAGAGACAGTTGGTTTAACTGAGCAGAACTAAGAGCCGAACTGTTGGTCAGGTGTTCACACTTTATCCATTAGATTCCTCCAGAAACCACTTTTGAGTTATTATAGTTCCTCTCATAACCTCTCCTCTAAATGTAGCTGTTATGGTTCCTCCGAGGTTCCTTGAATATCATCTCATAATTCCACGAATGTACCAACTCCTGAGCAAAATATGAGTCATTAAAGCTGCTAAATGTTCCATTTTGTTCACCAGTAAGTTGTTAACTGTGTCCGTCTGCTGGTCGGTGCTGAGCAGGTATTGTACGGTGGATATTTAGAGCTTCTCAAGCAGACAAACAGCTGGAGAGTGTTTCTATGAGAGCGCTGAGAGGGAACCAAGAGTGAAGTTCGGCCCGAGCTCAAACTCAGTCGAGTGAAGCTGCAGATTCAGGTGATAATTCTCTGCAGGTTCACCACATTGTCATTGTCACACTGCTCTCAGTGTCGTCTGACAGAATATAATTTACAGTCGCTTTCAAGAAAACTGAACAAAGGTGAGAACAATGCATGCACTCCTAATTAAATAAATTGATGTAGAATGAGTGTAAAAGTGAGTAATCGTGGCTCTGAATGAATTTGCTGGCTTTCAGTTTCACCGTCATCAGCGATGTGTGAGGAAGACGTCAGTGAGACAACATCGACCCCCAGAGAGAGCCGAGGCTGCAGCGCCGCTCGCTCCACATTCCCCTCACGCCTTTCTTTAATTAAGGAGATCAATATTGTTTCCTGTGCCCCCGTGAGTTTGCAAGAGATTTTAATTTTGTGCTTTCTGCCACTCGATGTCGATGTCAATCTCGTTCTCTCTAATAGACTGGATTTACCTGGATGGAGTTACCTCGACTGCAGACTCCACCTGTCCGTCTGTCTGTTTAAACTCGATGTGAACTCTGCTCGTGAACTCAAGACTTGACTGCAGGCAGCAAGAATTTATTATGAATTACAGCGTTCGCTCACAGTTCTCACTGAATGATTAACAGTTCAATTATCTTGCATTTCTTCAGCACGTGCAAAATAATGACTGGCGGCAGCAGCGGTTGTCATCAGCGCGCTGTCGCAGTTACACCGGCGGGGTGTGTGTGTTCTCAGGTCTCGACATGTGAACATCTCAGCTCATGTTTGATTCATTCAGGTCTGTTTATTTACTTAAACTGAAGCTCACATGAGTGCAGAGCTGAAACGTGTCACCGCCGCTGGATAACGAGTGCGTTCACACGTCAGGAAACAACAGGAATCTGTTTCAACTGTAAGCAGTTTGAATGTGTTTTCATTCAGAACGACAACATCTACTCCTCTTTATGAATATATATTGAAAACTTTGCACTTATAGGATTCTCTGTGAGTGCAGTCATTATCTCTGAGTCTCCGGGTCAGAACTGAATCTGCCCCGGAGTGAAAGGCAGGAGGGAGGCGTCAAACACGCAGCAGAAACAGCGTGAGAAAGAAACCTGCCATTGTGTGAGCGTCGGGATTACGTTAGTGGATGACACGTGTGAAATAGAGGTCACCTCTTCATCTGAAACAGTGAAGGGAAGTCGTCACCCACAATGCACGAGCTTTAAAGGGATAGTTCAGAATTTTGGACATAAGGCCTATTTTCCAAGTCAACCGGTGTGTTTGAGATGTCTGGAGACGTTTTCAAGACATTTCATTCAGGTCCTCCTAGTCGCCGAGTTCGCTGTGCTATGGCTAGCGCAAGTCAACGGATCTTAGTTAGCATGGCATTAAAAACACTCATACCGACTCCACAGTGCACCCGAGGCAAATCAATTGTAACGGCAGACTATCGATGTACATATCTGTGTTGATAGAATGTTTGAAATAAAACCAACCTTGCATTTTTAAGGATTTATGTCTCAGCAGCAGCAGCGTGTCATACTTCCTAGTAGGCAGCGGCGGACTGATATCACCTAGCACTTATAAGTTACCGGATGCGAGAGGACGCTGGCGTCAATATCGCCGCTTCTCAATCCGTAGCATAGCTGCTTTTTTCTGTTGGAAAAAAGAAAGCCAAGTTGTCCGTACAAACTCTGGGGCTGTGCTACTAACTTTGAAGGCTGCACACCTGAACAACTGGCTCCGTGGACTCACCTTTCTCCGCTGATCAGCTGTTAGCCTCGCCGATCAGCTGTTAGCCTAGCAACGCTAACTTTCAAACCTACATACTCAATACTCTGTGGGCTGTCCATCATTGCTCCGTTGGTCCTCCCTCCACCACAACCTCAGGGTTATTCACCGCCTGGCTCCTCTGTCGCTCTCCTCTGCTGCTGTGGTCTCCTCCGGCTCGCGGTGATGTTGGATGGTCGCTGCTCCGCCGTTGCTGGCGGAGCTGAGAACCGGGAGCAAAGTAAAATTCCGCTGCTGCTGAGAAACTAGTCCCTCAAAAAAATGGATGATTCATGCGATGCGAGGTTAGTTTTGTTTCAAATATTATTCTATCAACACAGATATGTACATCGATAGTCTGCCGTTACAATTGATTTGCCTCGGGTGCACTGTGGAGTCGGTATGAGTGTTTTTAATGCCATGCTAATAAGATCCGTTGACTTGCGCTAGCCATAGCACAGCGAACTCGGCGACTAGGAGGACCTGAATGAAATGTCTTGAAAACGTCTCCAGACATCTCAAACACACCGGTTGACTTGGAAAATAGGCCTTATGTCCAAAATTCTGAACTATCCCTTTAACACTCCTGCAAAAGTGAAATATCCAGATACATTGCGTGTGCAGGTGGGCGTGTGCGTCTGGCTCAGGAACAAAGCGCCTCCGCTCATTTGAATTCCCCGGGAGTCTGATCTGCAGAGGAATCAGCAGCTGTCTTTTGCCATTACATCAGATGGCTAAGCAGCATGGAAGCCGCAAATGTTTTGAGTTTAACTCGTCTAAACTCCCAAAATACAGAGTGTAACTCAATCCGAATAAATGGGTTGTTTCACAGAGACAGTGTGTCCCTCGTTGTGTCGTCTGAGACGCGACTGCAGAGTCTTTGTGTGAGTATTTTGGTGAGCGTGTATCACAGCTTCTTTTCCATCTCCACGCCTTGTAAAAGCATCTTGAGTGCAGTTATGGATCCATAGATGATACATCATTGAGGAGCTGAACTGCAGGGGGGAGCAGTACATCAGCCCCTCCAGATATCTGACATCGTGCTGCAGTACACCTGAATCCAAAACGCCTCTGGTTCCCCGCCGACAGTGCAGACTGTGAAGAAGTCTGATCACCGAGCCTGTCCTCTCCGGGCCGGCAGAGTCGCAGGGCTGAGCGTGGACGCCCTGGAGGCGGCGGCAGGGGGCGGATGATTCATTTATCTCAGATAAAGCCTCCCACTCTCTCTCCAATGAGCTGATGCAGCTACATCGTACAAAGGAGGGCTTCAAGTGTTCATTTGTACCGACTGTCACGCAGCTGCACAAAGCTTTCTGCCACAGTCGATATCTATATCTACTCCGCTGCCTTTTCCCTGCTCCTGCTATAGTGACGCTGAATCTGTATGTCAGCAGTATGCATTTATCTTTAGCAACATCTTGGTGCCCTAATGGTAGATAAAGCATGATAAAGTGTCCTTTACAGTGGCACGAAAACACGATGCAGTGCACCAATGAGCTCCTTAGAACTGGAGGAAACGTAATTAGGAGCCACGTCGGCTTCTAGACGTGCTCGTCTGGACTTTCTGTGCACTGGAGCTCCACCATATGCATCTGCTTTATCAGTGTAATACCAGCGTATTTACTGTATATGTTACCCTCAAATACACATCAGTAGCCCCTTTTAGATAGAAAAGGTGGCACATCTGCAGCAAGGTAAAGGCTGCAATGTGCCTCCTTGTCTGTCTAAAAGGGAGGTGTAATATTCCTCCTTTTCCAAACAGCCTCCACTTTTCCTCCTCTGGTAGGCGTCAACATGTGACGTGACGTGAAGCAGGAAGTTGGGCGTGAAGAGAAGCAGGGCAGTTTCTGCTTTTCTCCCAAAATCCTCTTCCCGTTTAACATTGGGGCTTATGGGGCAGTTGCTGGAGTTTGTGTCAGTTAGACGCAGATAATTCAAAAACCGTACATCCTCCCGATAAAGTGGACACATTGCCAGACAGAAGACAAGTGTGGCTACGTTCTTGGAAAATATCACTATTGTAGTGTGAAATCTGTGGCTAGGATCGTCATCTAAAGAAACATTTTCGGAGAGTTTTTTTCAGGCTCCCCCACTCTGCCAGTTGGTGCTGCGCGAACATTCCGCAATACACACTCATTGAAAATCCTGAATCCTTTTCTGGATTTTTTCTAAATCACTCACGATCAATTAAGGGTCACCGTTCAAAAACTAAACATCGTAGAAAGAAAGTTCAAATACAACTCAAATAGATAAGACTTGTGCCTACATTTTAAAGTTTGAATGGTGTCTCTAGGTCAAAGTCTGCCAGAGCAGGAGATGTTTGAAAAACGTCGATGATTTTGCGACTTTTTTGACCCCGTCCCATTCATTCCTTATGGGACATTTTTCACAGTTTTTCTTCAAAATAAGAGCTTTACATTGCACCCCATCGGAGTTTAGAACTGGGTTCTTAGCGGGGGGCTTTTAATTTGAAAGTAGCGACCGCTATTAGCTCGCCGCTACAACAACAAGCGGACAACCAAGACAGCTACAGAGAGCGAGGAGACGCTAGCATCTCCCGGATCTCAGCGGCTTTCCAGCTGCTCATCTTGGTGGATGAAGTGACGAACTGACTGCTGTGATCAGCTGTTTCCTGGTTTTAAAACTCCCGGCTGTGGGTGCGCAGCAGTGCACGTCATCCACACCTCCGCCCATCTCAGCATTTGCCACCACATTGCCGCCTCGGATTTACAGCAATGGAGGCGCAAATAAGTGTAACGTTACCCTCCGAGGGGCAAAACTGGTGGAACAAAACAGACCACCAGTTTGCCGCCTTCTGTCTAAATCCACGGAGCGAGCCACCAAAAGGACGGCAGATTGGTGGCTTACTGCCCAGAATAAAAACGGCTAGTCTGAATCTTTAACAGTGTACATTGCACAGTCTACCATATACAAGGTACAAGGTTAATTTTCTATCATTTTGTCTGGGATGGAGTCGTGGGTGTAAAGTGTGAACAGGAGGGTGATGAACACGAAGCCTGAGAGGAGGTGAAGTTTTCCAATCAGCTTCGTGGGTCAGATTGTGTTGAACGCTGAGCTGAAATCAACAGAACAGCCTTCTGATGCAGCAGCTGATTTCACGGTGTGTTCAGACTGAGTGGAGGGCAGTGGATACAGCGTCCTCTGTGGATCTGTCGGTTCTGAACGCGTACTGATGAGGGTCCAGGCTGACAGGGATGATGTCTCTGATGTGCTGGAGAGCCAGTTCCTCAAAACACTTCATCAGTGCGAGTGCCACAGGGTGGTTTTCATTAAGACCAGACACTGCAGACCTTTAGAGGTGCAGGTCAATGGTGGCTTGCTTGAGGCAGGTCTTTGTCTACTTAGTACCAACTTTCTGTCTTGCTCTGTGGTCCAAAACCTACTTTTATCTTGCAGAAATGTGACCTTTAAGCTACAGTCGATACTAAAAAAATCATCAAAACTATATTTTCTCTCAGCCTCCAGATGATGTTCACTGCGTCGAGGATACAGAACATTAATGTGCACACAGTTTGTACAGCATCGTCATCAGATACCATGTTTGTCGCAGTATTCTCTGTATAAAGTTTGTCCTCTCTTGCTGTTATCAATATTTCTGCCTCCAAACAGACTCTCCTCATTAAACTTTCATCCACTTATCTAATCTGCTCTTTCTGATTAGGATAAAATGCAAGCGAAGGGAAAATTCAGTCCACATCGGCTGATAGGAATCAAAAGGACGAGGCTGACATCAGCCTTCGATGTGGATGTTTTGCTCTGTAGCACGAGGGAACGAAACGAGTGACCTTCCTCTGTAAATATTCTGAATTCACTCATGTTTGTTTGCAGTTTGGCTGTCGGCCGCTGCAGCGTGGAGCGCTGGAGATAAGCTCCCCTGCTTTAAACATCTGGCTCCAGTTCAGCATGTTGTGGTAATTATTGAGCAAGAAGAGCCAGATGAAGAGGAAGAGGAGAAGTGAGGGAATCACAGGGAGAGACTGAGAGAGAGGAGGAAGGTGGGTGTCCCTGAAGGTGTTTATTATGTGGTTACAGTGCGAAACAGAAGGAGTGTTTTAAACAACTGTCCCTGTTCAGTGGCAGCTTTTGTTCGGCAGGTTGTAATTATCACTCCCACGCAGACTCACAAATAAAGAAGCGACACGCTGAGTGTCTCTGAGGGGAGATCCGGTGAAACGCTGCATACGGAAATATACGCTTTTCTGAAAGCACATACGCTACGTAAAACACTGAAAGTACCGATTTATTATGGACACTGTTGCCTGTTTATCTGCTACAATTACACTGTTTTATTGACACATTTATTTATTCTGTATTGTTATTGAACCTACAAGATCAAATAAAATTCTTCGGGGGCAAAATACAAAACAAGATATGAAAAATAAACCTCTTAATATCAAACCGCACAATTTAACAGCGCTGGAAATAACAGCCTTTGAATCGGTCGTAGAGTAAACTACAATCTTCATACATACACATTTCAAATTAAATTACCTTTGTTTGATCAGGTGCTGAGCCGAGACGGCAGCTTATACGTTTCACACAAAACAAAGATCTTGTATCTCAGAGTCTGAACAGGCAGAAAACATAAAGGGGTTTCTTTTCTGTTCCCGTCTGCACGTAAGAAACAGACGAAGGTTTGAGGTTCATGTATTTGTCTTTCTACAACACATGGCTGTACAGTGAAGAGTTCAGACTGAGTTTTGAGGATGAATTCGAGAGTCTGACAGTCTGAGGAAAGAAGCTGCTCTGTCGTCTGATGGTGCAGCAGCGGAAACTTCCGTATCTTATCTGTTGTCTTGTGGTTTCCTTTGGGCTCCGTGCAGACGCTTCACTTCATCGATATCACTGATGCTCAGTCGTTTGGTACCAATGATTCTGTAGAACCAAGCCAGTTTGTGATGTTCTGGGATGTTTTGTGATCTCAGATGATGACAGCAAGAGGAACTGTGACATAAGTTTGCATTCGTATGACTGATTTTGGAATTCGAACACAAAAATCTCATCGCACTAAAAAGATACCAAACCATTAATTAATTGGTGCAGACTGTAATTTCTACAGTCAGTCAGCATCTACAGGACTTAAGAATGATAAGTTAAAGGTCCACTGTGTAGTGTTTTAAGTAATTTATTACCTCAAATCAGCGTCTTCATTCATAAATAAGTCCTCATTGGTGTAAAATGATCTCTGCCAACAATCTCACTTCTCCTCCTGAGGGAAGAATCACTTCTCTGTATTTCCATAGGACGGGCGAGCTCTACGGAGGCTTCCATGTCCTTCCGCTCTATAAAAAACGATGAACTGGTGAGAGGGACAAAAAGCTCTACGTGGTACAGATAAGGCTAAAGGCGTTTTCACTCAGAGCCAGCGTGACTGTGGAACGGAGAAGGAGCTTAGCCAGACGCGCTCGTCAGCTGCAGTTTGAAGTCTGTTTGAAATAACGTACCTCATCACCCGAAACTAAACTTGATGAAGTGCTGTTTGAAGACACGTTGTTGTCACAGCTTCTTGAATCTTGACACATCCCGCCTGCCGTAGTTCCAACAGGCTGCAACGCACGTTTGAAAACGCGAGGCGCTAGAGAGCAGCATTCGTTTGAATGCACAATAACATTTAACCACTAGATGGGAGAAATAATTCCACAGTGTGTCTTTAAAACAAAAAAGTTGTCTATCGCCAGTTTAACAGAAAGACTCAAACCAAATTCCTCAACATATATAGAAGATAACATCGGTCTACATATAAAACTAGTGCCGTGTGCGTACCGTATGAAACTGAAGCTCTGATGTTACTTTAATAAGAGGAGAAGCTGCTGGCTCTGTAGCTCTGCAGCTCTGTGGCTTCGAGGCACTTCGGGAGTGAGAACCGAAACATAATTTGGGACGAGTCGCAGCTGAGTCGGGGGCGGTGCACGGTTCAGGGATTATAATTGGCTTCGAATAGTCTAATGCACAAACAAGCTATGAAGACGTGAGCGCAGTCTAATACAAACAGAAGCTGCACGAGCTGCTGACCTGTCGTGACCGAGGAATCTGAAACCAGGATGCAGAAGCTCCTGGTGGACGATAAAACAGGGATTTGTATTTATACAGTACGTGTTCGCACGCAGCTGTGAGCGCTCTGAAATATCTGGGCGAGTCCCGTCAGCGACAGCAGGATGAGTCACAGTACAGAGGCGACTGTGTTCGAGAGGTTTATTAACATCCTAACTGGAAATCTGTCTCCGTTAATTGAATGTGTTACGTGGACGATGCTCTCAATCACAGTCACGGTCAGTTTCATGTCTTCAAGCTGTGTCTTTCCCCTCTCTCTCTCTCTCAGGAACATTATTAGACAGTTTGATTGACTTTTAATTAACTGATTATTTGTTCTCAATAAGCAGCAGAACATATAAATATACGTGTTGACTGCTGACTGTACAGTAAAAGTTGTCTTTGTACGACTTCCACAGGTTTTTATTCAGCCGGTGATCACATGTAGGTTAGACCGACCTTTGAAAACCCGAAGTGTTACAACACCTCATCAGATGTACGACTTTCACAGGATTTAGTGTATGTGTGTGTGTGTGTGTGTGTGTGTGTGTGTGTGAGATCTTATTATCCGACTAGAGGCCAGGAGGTTTTCATCACTTCGCCCTAATTATCCCATTTACAACCGCAGCTTTAGATAATTGCGTTGATTCCATCTATTGAAACCGAACCGCAGATTTCTCTCCCGTTAATGACCTTGGACGTCCGCGTCCGTGAGATTAGCGGCGACTCGTTGAACCGCGGAGAAGCAGCCGAACACAAATATCCTCCGCTAATCTAAATGGGATCAGCAGCTGAGCTTTGTTTGTGCATTCGCTCGGCATATTTGCTTTTTATTTGCTTTATGTTTGTGTAATTGAATTAGTTGAAATTAATTTTTTGGCAGAACAACTTTTTAATTATTCAGCTAATCAGCTGCTGTTTTCTTACAGTCTCTCCGATCAGCAGCCGACTCGGCAGAGCGCCAACAGGAAGTTATTTAAGGCCGGATTCACCTAAATGAACGAACGGGTGGAGAGCTATAGCTTTGTTTTCAACGGACGCCCGGACGCCATGTGGAGAAGAGACAGTCAGATCTTTGGTTAGGTTTAGGCACCAAAACTACTCGGCTGGGTTCAGGAAAATATTTTGGTTTGGCTGAAAATAACCACATTACATAACTTCAGTAACTTAATGTACTCGACATAACTCCACTACATCAGTAGCCCCTTTTAGATAGAAAAGGTGGCACATGTGCAGCAAGGTGAAGGCTGCAATGTGCCACCTTGTCTGTCTAAAAGGGAGGTGTAATATTCCTCCTTTTCCAAACAGCCTCCACTTTTCCTCCTCTGGTAGGCGTCAACATGTGACGTGACGTGAAGCAATAAGTTGAGCGTGAAGAGAAGCAGGGCAGTTTCTGCTTTTCTCCCAAAATCCTCTTCCCGTTTAACATTGGGGCTTATGGGGCAGTTGCTGGAGTTTGTGTCGGTTAGACGCAGATAATTCAAAAACCGTACATCCTCCCGATAAAGTGGACACGTTGCCAGACAGAAGACAAGTGTGGCTACGTTCTTGGAAAATATCACTATTGTAGTGTGAAATCTGTGGCTAGGATCGTCATCTAAAGAAACATTTTCGGAGAGTTTTTTCAGGCTCCCCCACTCTGCCAGTTGGTGCTGCGCGAACATTCTGCAATACACACACATTGAAAATCCTGAATTTTTCTGAATTTTTTCGAAATCACTCACGATCAATTAAGGGTCACCGTTCAAAAACTAAACATCGTAGAAACAAAGTTCAAATACAACTCAAATAGATGAGACTTGTGCCTACATTTTAAAGTTTGAATGTTGTCTCTAGGTCAAAGTCTGCCAGAGCAGGAGATGTTTGAAAAACGTCGATGATTTTGCCACTTTTTTGACCCCGTCCCATTCATTCCTTATGGGAAGTTTTTCGCAGTTTTTCTTCAAAATAAGAGCTTTACATTGCACCCCATCGGAGTTTAGAACTGGGTTCTTAGCAGGGGGCTTTTAATTTGAAAGTAGCGACCGCTATTAGCTCGCCGCTACAACAACAAGCGGACAACCAAGACAGCTACAGAGAGCGAGGAGACGCTAGCATCTCCCGGATCTCAGCGGCTTTCCAGCTGCTCATCTTCGTGGATGAAGTGATGAACTGACTGCTGTGATCAGCTGTTTCCTGGTTTTAAAACTCCCGGCTGTGGGTGCGCAGCAGTGCACGTCATCCACACCTCCGCCCATCTCAGCATCTGCCACCACATTGCCGCCTCGGATTTACAGCAATGGAGGCGCAAATAAGTGTAACGTTACCCTCCGAGGGGCAAAACTGGTGGAACAAAACTGACCACCAATTTGCCGACTTCTGTCTAAATCCGCGGAGCGAGCCGCCAAAAGGACGGCAGATTGGTGGCTTACTGCCCAGAATAAAAACGGCTAGTAAGTTAAAATAATTCACCTTTGATTTTCGCTTTCATACCAGACACAAACAGTGAACCTCGGGGTGTAATGTGTATGTGTGTGCTTTCTGACCGAACCTCCTCCACATGTGGACACCTGACACTTCCTCCCGTTACTGTGGTAACAACTACTATGGCCAGTGGTTGTTTTCTTGATGAGGACTGGCTGCTTTTTTCCGCAGTTCTACTCGTTCCTCTACGTTCACAGTTCTGCTATGTGAGCTCAAGGTTTCCCAACACAAACTTGATTTATGTCTCAGTCCAGAGCTCGATGCCATTAACTATCCCGGTTTAACCTTCATTAACTCACTTAACTTTAATGGGAATAAAACAATTTAATGGTGCGGCTCTTTTAGACTTTCCAAATAATATTAGTTCATCAGAATGGTTGATGGGAAAAGTCTTTTTTGTAATTACATGGTTTGACAGTTGTGTCAAATTGGCTTCAGAGTCTGCTGCTGTTGGCGAAGGCTTATATCATACAGGTACAACATGCAGATGTTAAAGCAGGTTTAAATACAATACATATATTAGGAGGGTGTAGAACGTATACTAGACGACTAACGAGTGACATCTGAACTGTCTGTGATCAATAACCGTCTGATGAATCGCTCAGTTTTGTGAAGTTCTCAGTGAAGCAGACTGAGCTCGTCTCCGTCGGCTCAGCATTCAGCGAGAACAGTTGGGACGGCTTCGGGTGGCAGGTTTTACAGCCAGCTGCTTCTTGTCTGTTCTCCGCTCATTATACATTATTTGAGTTTGCATAATTTAAATATAGAAAAGCTTGTCAGTTGTTTGTTTTTTCTCTGTCTCACTGAGTGTCGTCATCTTTGTTTTACACTCGAGTCTTAATATCATTTGTTTGCTTTCCACCGACTGAGCAGCATCAGGATTTGATTGAGCAAATAATGGAAAAAATACAATCTTCCTGTCAATGTGCATAAATATCATAATATTGTGCAATGCACGGTCCTATAGCAGCTGTCAGGTTAGTATACAGGTTAGTTTAGTTTATTTTCCAGTGTTTTATTAGACAAAGTGCTCATTAAAGCTCCTTTTTCTAAGATATTTAATGGAGGGATAACTATGTAATGCAGTTATTAATATGTCTGTTTCAGATTGAATATCTTTTTCTAAAATATTCAATATGAAACAGACATTTTTCTAACTGCATTACATAGTTATCCCTCCATTAATTGGTCTGTAGCTAAAGTGGCATCCAGTTTTAATTAAAAGCTGCATATTCTGGTAGCTAATTCACCAGATTTGGTTTTGTTAAAGCTACTTAACATCACAAGTTTGAATGTGTTACATTATGAATTGATTTACTTTCTGCAGAGTGACTTCGAGGTGGTTTAATTATTAAGATATTTAATTGTTAAAGTAAAAGAGTTTGTCAGTGACAACTGTTCAGAGGCACAGTCAAGTTTTTGGGTGAAATAATTCTCACCAACATTCCTTCAAAACCCGACTGTTTACTATATTTTGTATAAAGAAGTTTTAACAGCAGTGTTATGGTTCCTTCTCACGACAGAACTCAGTATGAGGTGAGGATTTAAGAACCGGAGCTCCGAGCGAGAGGGATGATGATTGGCATGAAGGTAATTAATCCCGTCAGAACGACCGCAGGTTGTCAGAAACTGAACTCTGTCAGCGAGCAGCACTTAGAACAAAGGGTTAGTTTGACATGTGAATCTACCACAGAAGAAGAGAGTCAGTCTGTGCTTTAAGGGCTGAACGGTAAAAATATGAATTTGCATTTTATCATAATGATTGTTAAATTAAACTGTTGTTACACTGATTTTCTGTCAAATAAAATACAGATGATAGAATGAAACTGTTGTAATTTCAAACTGTATTTTAAATGCTTTTCTTATTTAAAACAATATGCAGACTTTGTTTTAAAAAGCCCAGCTAGCAGTTCATCTGTCTTTGATGCAGCAGACTGAAAGCTTGAAGACGTTGATGAAGGTCAAAGTTATCCTCAAGCAGTAATGGATCATAGCCCAGATTTAATTTATAGACGACTGAGACAAAGCTTGCAAAATGGTAAGGTGGTGGAAAACTTGACAGAGGCAAACAAAAGGCCCGATCTGGAGGGGAAATGTTCTTTACCTAATGAAAACATTACAGAGAGAACAGGAGTCTCTGGTGAGTGCTGAATTCACTGAGGGTCGACCTGAACTCAGGTCAGGTCGTGAAGCAGCGACGGGCAGCATCACGTCGAGTTAACCTGTAGATTTCTTCTGGTTTGAACATCGTTGAAAACATTTGGGATCGTCTTTTTTAGACATTTTAATGCAGAAATGTTAAACCTTTGATTGTCATTTAAGGATCTGATGCACTTACTATAGGAAAAATGTCTTATTTTTAGTAATTTCACCTTCCATCTCTCACTGAATCTCTATCTGATAACTGATTCAGTGTCCTTGAGCAGTTCAGTGGGTTCGTACAAGACATGTCATCAATAATATAAGATCCGGTGCAGGCAGAGAAACATCGGTGCCACTCATTCACACACCTGGTAGGAATGGTAGGAATGTCCTGAACTGATGAACAAGTTCATTGAAAACAGACGTCTCATTCAAGGCTGAGACGTCCAACGTTTCTGGGAGAACATTTGTTGTCGTAACTTCTGCAATGTCGGGCGTTTCACTAATTGTCCTGCTGGATTCCTGAGCCATGTTTGATTCCTGCATTCTTACACAAAGTTTTTCATGTTTCTTTATGTTGTGTTTTATAAATGGACTCTTAGACATTTGTAATATTATAGTTCTGCACGTACTTGTCTTCTGAATCAGTGACGACCATCACAGTGACATCAGCAGCAGATTTCAGCGAGGTCATAGCAACAACAGCACAGCCGGCTCCGCCTCGAGCTGCCGGCTGCTGAAGGTGGACTTCTTATCCAGATGAATGACACAGTCGGGGATGAAAATTTGTTCAGCCGATGTGGCCAAAAGCAAAATGTTTCATAACCCGTCTCCTGAAATGTTACGTCTCAGACCGGAATCATGGTTCCCACATGCACGATTCTCTCCGCGCAGGAAGTGAGTGATGCAGCGCAATGATCGTCTCTCTCAGAGTCCAATCTAAATCAGGCTTCTTTATCGGTTTATGTGGCTTCTCCCAGAGGTTTTCTGGCGCTGCTGCAGATGAGTCAGACACATTACAAACAGCGGAGAAGAGATCCTACAGCCTCGTCGCGTTATTGGCTCCTCACAATGCATTTATCCGTCTCCCATCTCTCTCAGCGTTCTCGTTACCTGCACGTCTCGTACTTCCTGTAATCGAACTGTTCTCAGAACAGCTCGCCGCCTCCTCCTGAGAGTCCATCTTCTCTCCTCTGTGTGTGTGCGTTCGTATTAGCCTCTGTATATAGCTGTCAGTACAGTTTCTCTAATACCAGTCATCTCTCAGAAACTGCCTTTCATATGATAATTTGCGAGGCGGCGTTCGGCTCTGTTATTCGAGGTGTTTTGATGTATGGAAAGAGGCACGCGGAGCAGAGACGACGGCGAGGATGAAACGTCAACAGAGGCCCAGACTACACATGCAGTGACAGGAAATTTGAATAATAGGCACATATACAGCGACGGGCAAAATGCATTTCTCTGTATCTTAAAGAGGGGAGATGTCTCTGAGCAGCCTGCTCTGCACTATCTGCACTCTGAATGTCAGAGCTAATGCTTGTGATTGTGCAGCGCTGCTTCCTGCGGGACTCAGCCGAGGCATTTCATCTATCTAACGCCTACTCACACAGATCTCAACAACGTCTCACACATAAATCTTTAAAATTCATTATTATTTTATGTTATTTATTTATTTGAAATATCAGATCTCTCTAAGGACCAATCCCATTTTGCATTTTAACCCTTACCCCTTGTTTTTCAGTGCCCTCTTGCCCCCATAACTACAGAGCCCCAGACATGACATGGTCAAAAAATAATTAAATTGTGGCCACAATATAGCTATAACGTGCGCACGAAATACTAATTTGTGGCCACAAAATACTAAATTGTGGCCACGAAATGCTAAAGTGTGGCCACAAAATGCTAAAGTGTGGCCACAAAATGCTAAATTGTGGCCACAAAATACTAATTTGTGGCCACAAAATACTAAAGTGTGGCCATAAAATACTAATTCGTGGCCACGAAATGCTAAAGCGTGGCCATGAAATACTAATTTGTGGCCATAAAATACAAATTCGTGGCCACAAAATGCTAAAGTGTGGCCACAAAATGCTAAAGTGTGGCCACAAAATGCTAAATTGTGGCCACAAAATACTAATTCGTGGCCACAAAATACTAAAGTGTGGCCACAAAATGCTAAATTGTGGCCACAAAATACTAATTCGTGGCCACAAAATACTAAAGTGTGGCCACAAAATACTAAATTGTGGCCACGAAATACTAATTTGTGGCCACAAAATACTAAAGTGTGGCCACAAAATACTAATTCGTGGCCACAAAATACTAAAGTGTGGCCACAAAATACTAATTCGTGGCCACAAAATACTAAAGTTTGGCCACAAAATACTAATTTGTGGCCACAAAATACTAAAGTGTGGCCACAAAATACTAAAGTGTGGCCACAAAATGCTAAATTGTGGCCACAAAATACTAATTTGTGGCCACGAAATACTAATTTGTGGCCATAAAGTACTAATTTGTGGCCACAAAATACTAAAGTGTGGCCACGAAATACTAAAGTGTGGCCATGAAGTAGGTATAACGTGCGCACGAAATACTAATTAATAATATTAATACAATTCCTGGACAGCTGGGTAAGCAAATCGAGCGCACCTTCTCTAAGGTCTAAGATAGAGGCAGTAGAGGGGCTAAAGCTACACGATGGACAGGGATAGTATGACTGAATTTTTATTTCGGCTGGGAATGAGCTACAGAGACATTAATAGCCTAATTAAATAAACGGGGGATAACAAGATATTGACTAGAACAGAATAAGAAAGACACTCACCTTAAGGACATCACGTAGCGTAGGCTATTGCAGTTTCTAGAGAAGGTGCGCTCGATTTGCTTACCCAGCTGTCCAGGAATGATATTAACATAATTAATTAATGTTTTGTGCACACATTATACTTATTTCATGGCCACAAATTAGTATTTTGTGGCCACGTTATCGCTATATTGTGGCCATAATTTCATTTTTTTTTGTACCATGTCATGTCTGGGGCTCCGACATGTTACAAGTTGTAGTAGTTGAAGTTTACCCCTCGCCCCGACCACTAAGCTCTACTTCTACTTTCAGAGGCACACTTCAAACTGAGGGTTGTAAGAATTCTCTGTCCTACGGAGCAAAAAAACAAACTCCTGCTAACAGTTTGCTGATGTCTCGTTAGCTAACTGGCTAACGTCAAATGCAGAACACTGAGGCTGGCAACTAAACAGGAGTGATCCACAAGCAAAAAGGTAGACTAAGTACGAACCAAGAACAAATTACAAACCAGAATAAAAGGGGACACGGGCAGCAAAAGTAGGTGAATGAGAACGAGAAGGCAGAACTCAGAAAAACACGAGAGACACAGGAAGCAAACAGACAAAACAGGCTAAAATCCACAGGGAGTGATTAACTACTGAGACACAGGTGTACGCAGGAAAAGGAAAGGTAAGAAAGCTTTGTGCTTTTATTTGATGACTTGATTGATGGCGTGAAGTTGTGAGCTAATTGCAAGTGTCCTACTTTTCTATGTCCATCAAATAAATGGCAAAATACATTGTGATAGTTGTAACAGAGAAATCATCAACGTTCAAGACGACGAGGTGTGAGAGGCTTGGATCAATTTTATACAGTAGCAGAAACCTCACCTTCACCTTCTGCTTAAAGTTAATCCAGGTGTGTGACATTTCCTTCACACTGGTAATGTATGGCTGTGTGTGGATCTAAACTGTGGAATAAAAGAGGCAGGAGGAATTTAAACATTATCACAAACAGCAGACGACAGCTGAATGTGTCTCATAGCCGAAATAACAAAGACGGCGTTTCCGTTTGCTAACCACACGGCACGTTCCCTCGCCTCAGACCCAGCCCCTCAGATATTTCATTCCCACAGTCAGTCTGGTTGTTCGAGGGAGATTAGGTTTATCAGCAGAGCAATTACCATTTCTAAAAAGAGCCCGTGGTCGTCTTTAAACATAAGGATGAAGGGAGAGGGAATTCTTCTGATAGCACATTTCTGTCTGTGAATTTTACTCCAACAGAGCGGTAAACAGATTAGGGGGATTTTAAAAAGCTCTCCTCGCTCCGCCGTGCACGTACACAGACTGACATAATAATCACAGCCTAATGTATTGTCTGGAAATGTGCCTGAATGTGTCGTTCATTTCTGCGGTGATTAACTGTGAATTCCTGAAAGGCACAATGGCAGTGCAGCGCTGCAGCTACAGCGCTGAATGTCGGGGAGTATCGGGTGCAACAAAAGGAAATGGACGGGAAGTTATCCTATGTAATGTGTAGAATGACTCGTTTATTGTATGTGAAAATCCTTGAACCAGAGAATGAAAAGACTCTGCACGCCGACGGAAAGTCAGACGAAGTTTTGTCGTCAGTTAAACATTTCTGGAGCTTCACAACAAAACAGCAACGCAGCTGATGCAGAACTGGAGCTTTGGATCCGATGTCAAACTTATAATATCATGTAATTTTAAAGAAAGTAATGAAAGGTTCCTGGATCCATCTGGATATATTCGGATTAAGGCTGTTCAATTTACCCAAAAATAAAATCCCAATTTTCTTCTCTCAAAACCCGATTTCCGATTACGATTACGATTTTTTTGTGAAATGACAAAAGGCAAAGAAATTATTTCAAACATGCAATTTTTTATTGAACATTTTGCAAATAATTCCCCCACTAGCCGCATCCTCGTTCTCCTGTGCGGTCCGCTCTGCAACACACTGCTGCCACTCCGGTACGTGGTTTTTCTGGAGGTGTTGAAATAAGTTAGTCGTGCTGTGGTTTTTAACAAAAGGAAATGGACGGGAAGTTAGCCTATGTAATGTGTAGAATGACTCGTTTATTGTATGTAAAAATCCTTGAACCAGAAAATGAAAAGACTCTGCATGCCGACGGAAAGTCAGATGAAGTTTTGTCGTCCATTAAACATTTCTGGAGCTTCACAACAAAACAGCAACACAGCTGACGCAGAACTGGAGCTTTGGATCCGATGTCAAACTTATAATATCATGCAATTTTAAAGAAAGCAACAAAAGGTTCATGGATCCATCTGGATATATTCGGATTAGGGCTGTTCGATTTTGCCCAAAAATAAAATCCCAATTTTCTTCTCTCAAAACCCGATTTACGATTACGATTACAATTTTTTTGTGAAATGACAAAAGGCAAAGAAATTATTTCAAATATGCAATTTTTTATTGAACATTTTGCAAATCATTTTTCTAAGGAAGTGTATTGCATTCACTTGATACGTTTATTTTTTGGTTTGTTTTACTGAGTAATTATTTCTGTTTTTCTGAGTAATTTTTTTGTTTTTGTTTTTCAGAGTAATTTTTTTTCTTCTGTTTTTTTCGGAGTAATTTCTTTTCTGAAATATCGACTACCTATGGTGACTCCTGCCTGTGCATACATGCCTTGACAAACTAATGATAATACCATCGATATGACTTAAAGACAGGACTATCTCCCAGTGTCTTAAACCCAGATCAAAGTAAAACTTGATTAAACTGAACAAGTCGGTCATGTTTGTAACCATGAAGTTGAGCTCTCAATGAAGGAATGGATCTTCAAATGCTCTGTAAACTCAGGAAAAAAATTAGTCTGAAAAACAGAAATAATTACTCAGTAAAACAAACCAAAAAATAAATTTATCAAGTGAATGCAATACGCTTCCGTATTTCCCCACTGGGATAAGAGTATAAGAGTAGCCGCATCCACGTTCTCCTGTGCGGTCCGCTCTGCAACACACTGCTGCCACTCCGGTACATGGTTTTTCTGGAGGTGTTGAAATAAGTTAGTCGTGCTGTGGTTTTTAACTGCCACGGACTTAAGACAGCGTCGAAGCCGAACCACTTCCACACAACGGACTTGCTCTTCTTTTAGGCAACAAAATCCAACGCCGACATGTTTGTTTACGATGTGTGGGGAGCGCGATGGGAGGACGGAGGCGGAGTCACCACGGCAACACAGCGCAGCCCAGATACATGAACGGGGCTGTACCATAATTACTCTAGTAGTTAAAGTTAAAAATTGTTTTTACGATTTTCACATTTTTAACATCGTCCTAACTAAATAATTGCGATTACGATTTAAAACCTATTAATCGAACAGGCCTAATTTGGATCCGCACCAACAGTTAACGGCTTCTGTTCTGGGTCTGGAACCATCCTCCGTCCAAGTTTCATAGAAATCTGTTGGATAGTTTTTGTGTGATGCTGTTGACAAACCAACCAACCAACCAACCAACAGACAAACTGAGGTAACCACTGATAAAAAAAACATGAATCCAAATCCTCAGAAGCCCAGAGACCTCAATTTGACCTGAAAAAGAAAATATTTATGCTCTTTTTAATGCTAAAATCTTCACTGTAGCTGCCGAGCTTACAACATCAGAGCCCCCCATTAAGAGTTAATGGTGTAGAAACCTTTTTTTTACAAATCAGTGTGAGATCTCAGGGGTTTCAAAGACTTCAATAACACCAGATGAGCTGTAGGATATTTATTTTTTATTTCATTTTCTTGTTTTATATTTAGTTGGTTGGTTTGTCAGCAGGATTACACAAAAACCACTGAACGTATCTCCATGAAGCTCGGCTGGAGGACGGGCCCAGACCCAGAATAGACTTATTGACTTTTACTGCAGATCGGGATTAAACTAAATGGAGCCATTTTCTGGTCAGCAGCATTTCATGGCCAACGTAGCTTACTTCCTTCAACAGAGAGAAATGTTCAATAGAGCACATTTAAAAGTAGATTCTCCACCTGCGCGTGGAAACGTCAAGCCGTCTCGATTGTCTTGTTTGAACTCGTGAAGCAGACGCTGTGACGTTTCCTCCTTTATTCTTCTCCCTTGTGTTTTTTCACCTCAGTTCAACGTATTTGTATTCCTGCATCATCGCCACCTGTGGTTTGAATTTTCCACTTGAAGGACCTGTCTAGACTTTCTTTTGAAGACACACTTAGGGGAAAAGTGTTGGAATAATTCCTTGGATTTAAAATGAAACAACTCAAACAGACAGCAGCTGTTAAACAGCAAAGACCCTCACTGATCCACACGAGGGCTGTTTTATCTTCTGCAAACACGAGTCGACGGTCCTGCAGGAGGTCGGCCGTCCAGAGTGCGTTTGGAGTTTGTGTTGGAGTCAGTCGGAGGTCAGTGAGGCACAAAGTCCCGTTTAAATAATGTGTTAGGACTTAAAGGTCCACTGTGTCGTGTTTTAAGTAATTTATGACCTCAAATCAGCGTCTTCATTCATAAATAAGTCCTCATTGGTGTAAAATGATCTCTGCCAACAATCTCACTTCTCCTCCTGAGGGAAGAATCACTTCTCTGTATTTCCATAGGACGGGCGAGCTCTACGGAGGCTTCCATGTGCTTCCGCTCTATAAAAAACGATGAGCTGGTGAGAGGGACAAAAAGCTCTACGTGGTACAGATAAGGCTAAAGGCGTTTTCACTCAGAGCCAGCGTGACTGTGGAACGGAGGAGGAGCTTAGCCAGACGCGCTCGTCAGCTGCAGTTTGAAGTCTGTTTGAAATAACGTACCTCATCACCCGAAACTAAACTTGATGAAGTGCTGTTTGAAGACATGTTGTTGTCACAGCTTCTTGAATCTTGACACATCCCGCCTGCCGTAGTTCCAACAGGCTGCAACGCACGTTGAAAACGCGAGGCGCTAGAGAGCAGCATTCGTTTGGATGCAAAATAAGGGAAGGATGGAGCGTGAAATTGACAGGTGGATTGGTGCAGCGGCTGCAGCAATGCGGTCGTTGTATCGGTCCGTCGTGGTGAAGAGAGAGCTGAGCCGACAGGCGAAGCTCTCGATTTACCGGTCAATGTACGTTCCTACCCTCACCTATGGTCATGAACTTTGGGTCATGACCGAAAGAATAAGATCCCGGATACAAGCGGCCTCCCTTAGAGATAGGGTGAGGAGCTCTGCCACCCGGGAGGAGCTCGGAGTAGAGCCGCTGCTCCTCCACGTCGAGAGGAGCCAGCTGAGGTGGCTCGGGCATCTTTACCGGATGCCCCCGGACGCCTTCCTCGGGAGGTGTTCCTGGCATGCCCCACCGGGAGGAGACCCCGGGAAGACCCCGGACACGCTGGAGTGACTATGTCACCCAGCTGGCCTGGGAACGCCTCGGGGTCCTCCCGGAAGAGCTGGGGGAAGTGTCCGGGGAGAGGGAAGTCTGGGCGTCCCTGCTCAGACTGCTGCCCTGCGACCCGGCCCCGGATAAGCGGAAGAAAATGGGATGGGATAAAATTTAACCACTAGATGGAAGAAATAAATCCACAGTGTGTCCTTAAAGAAAATCTGGAGGTTTGCTTCTTTTCAGTAAAAAAAGACACAAGCTATAAATGCTGGCAATTCGCCCCGACGCTGATCATCACTGTTTGTGGCTGTTTCAAAGCTACTGTAATACACAGTCCTTTCATAGTGATACTATGAATGAATGAATGAATGAATGTACGTACAGACAGTGATTTCTCTCCCTCTGCGTCCGACGTGTCAGCGGAGGAGGGTTTGTTGAGCAGTTTCTCCTCGGATGCATCCATCCGGTTCAGAATCTGCCAACGATGTCAGCCTCAGGATGTCAGGCAGACGTATGTGTGTGTGTGTGTGTGTGTGTGTGTGTGTGTGTGTGTGTGTGTGTGGAATCAGGACATACTCCGAGTACCTGAGTTCTCAGATGCATGTTTGCAGTCATGCTGTACTTTCAAATAAAAACACATATATCTATATATCTAGCCTGTAAATGTTGTATAAAGACACAGATGTGAAAGTCTCCTCTCAGTACCTTCACGCTCCTCTAACAGACGAGTGTAAACACTTCATATCTCCGCCGTCTTGACATTTTCAGAGGCGTGAGAAGAGATTTGGTCCCGTGGCAGCAGAAGTGATACCAAGTATTAGTCTCCAAAAATGTCTCGACCCCGGTGAGATCGTCTGTCCTCCACTTTGTGACATTTCAAGTAACATGACGAGACGTCGCGCTCGGTGGACTTTTGCATCAAAGTCTGACTGTAGAGAGCAAATCAGGAAAAGATGGAACGCTTCATCTTCTCTCTGCTGTTGGTCTGAATCATCAGGACAGTCGACATGTTTGGTTTTGTCTTTATGTTGTTTTTGTTCATTAGTTTTTTGGGCCGGTGTACGAGACGCTGTCACAGTAACCAAAAATCCAAAAAGAAAAGAAATACAGAGCTTGAGTCGTAATCAATTCACCGCCACGCTGATGGAAACGTCAGGAGAAGTTTTATAGTCCACAAAATATTTCTGGAGCTTCATTGCTGCAGCATAAACATGAAGTACACAAGGATTGAAATATTAACATTAACAAATTCAGTCTGCGGTAGCTCTGAGATACCAAATTGATTAGGAAGGATGTGACTTGCACCCTGTTTAAGCTGAAATCTTCCCTCTAGAACATAGATGCTAAGCTAAACGCGTTAGCAACCCAGTCTGAAATGGGTTCATGAGCTGGACCAGGTGTTCAGGGTGTAAAGAATGACGTTCAAATCAATTTGGGCTTTTTGTTTTTTGTTGTCCCAATCTACTTCATTTGTTTTAAGGTGGTCTTACCCGTTAACCTGAGCTGCCTGAGTAAATAAGAGATTTTATCTCAAGGAAATTGAATCGAACTCAACTGGATTTGGTTTTTGTCTTTGAAGACGTTTCACCTCTCATCCAAGAGGCTTCTTCAGTTCCTGCTCCCTTGACTAGGCTGAGACTAGTCCAACTAGCCGGTGTGGAGGTCCAGCTATTTAACCTCTCAGGAGGCGGTCACAAGGCCACTGATGCCTATGGGTCGTATGTGCTCCATTATTACCACCGACAGTCATTAGAGTACGGTCGTTGGGGATGGTGGAAAGTTGGTTTCAACTTTGTTAGTGCTCTAACGAAGAGATTCTATATTTAGATAAACAAAAGCAGGACTCTGTCGTGACATCAGGTTCAGGTTTAACTCATTTATTTGAAATTTGCCCTCGCAACATTTACATTCTCCCACTTCAGGCCGGCCCCAGACCTGTATGAGGTTGCAGGACAGATTCCCTCCCCTGAACCCCACAGGCCTGTTCAATCCGGTTTGAGATGCAACTCTCACTGGCCAGAAGACTCAGGTTGTCTTCCACCTGCCCGTCTCCGCCACCCTCAGCCCCCCGAGCACCATCACACACCGAGTGTTTGTTATGAAGCGGGTGAACGGATGAATGATATATAATAGAGGATACATAAAAATAAGTATGCATGAAACCGTAAATGTTCAGAAAGTGCAGCAATGAGGCAAAACATTACTCCACGTCACAGTTAAAAAAATAACTGGCTGAAGAAAGCGTGAACATCGATTCCTCTCGTCTTCTTCTCGAGGCCTCGGTCGCTCCAGCTGAGGATCGCGTTTGGTTAAGTTTTCCCTCGGATGCTCCCATCGAGCCGGTCACGTCAGCCTCGGGACCGAGAGACGGACAGCAGCACCTCGTTTGTGTTCCCAGACAGAGATGTTCTCGTGCTCGCCGTGTTTGTCTCGTGTGCAGATCAGAACATATCTGTGTCCTCTGCATGTTACTGCGGCTGTCGGGGGAAAGATCCTGATTCGATGGAGCAAACCTGTCATGCAGGGAGTCTGAGATCAGATGGACGAGAGAGAAGAGATGCTGTTCTCTGGATGTACATACGTCACGCGGATGACTGGTGAAGACGTATTTAGACCTGACTGCATCGTCACATATGGTTTATGGTTCAACGTAAGCTTTTGTGAACGTAACGTCTGCCAGTGTCATGAGTATATCACACCTTCTACGTCTGCTCACCATCCTCTTCACTGGTAGATGTCAGAAGTCACACCGAAGCGTCTGTGCGTTCAGGTTTACTTTACGAATCAAGCAACCGGACCAAAAAAAGGAAAAGCCGGTGCCGAGCTCCCCGAGGCAGGTGTGATTAAACGCCACAAATAATTAGATATATTTAGCAGCTCCTGAACAGCAGCAGGAGCAGAAACGTCAGCTCAGCTCAAGGTGCAGTTCAGCTGCTGGTTTTTAATACGCGAGTGTGAATCCGGATGAACATTTCTTACAGCGAGATAAATAAACACAGTGCAAGTTTGGAATTCCAAGTGGCTCATTTATGTTTAGCTCACGATTGATGCCAAGAAAACAATGGTAGAAGTCTGATGTGTCATTAAACTATCAGTGACTGTTGGTGTCTAATGAAACAGCTCCAGAACGTCTTTATTCCCTCCTGAATGTAAATGTCAGAACCGTTTGTTTCAGGTTGGAACTGAAGGAAAATAAGTTTGGAGCAATATGTTACCTTAGTGACAGTCTCATTTACACAATGTCCCACACAACAGAAGTGTTTCCAGAGGACACTTAAAAGTGATGCACACGTGAGTCACAGCGCTATTAAGGTTCTATTTCCATCAGTGGTGACGGAAAAATGAGATAATTTGATTTATTTTAACATTTTGATCGCATGATTCAGATCTGCGATCTTAAAATCTGCATCAACAACAAGCATGTCCGGACGTGTGCATCACTTTTAAGTGTCCTCTGGAAACACTTCTGTTGTGTTGTGGTCTTTGCAGCGCTTTTTCTAAATGCTGCGCATGTGTTGTCAAATTGATGAAGATGTTTTCCTAATTTGCTTGTGTTTTGTCTTTTTGCGTAGAAGAGTCTCATTTATGATCATATGTGTGTTAACTAATAGCTTTAACAGGAAGGGAACATAAACCCAGAGATAAGTCAGTGTTTTTCCACCACTGGCTCACTTGTCTGGAAGTCGATGTGTTTTTCAGTTTGGTTTTCAGTTTAATGCCTGAAATAAGGTCTGTTCAACACAAGTTTAAGAGATTTCTCCATTTTGTTCTACGACATTAGATATGTGAGTAAATACCCCACATTTGAATTATTTTGAAATCACCCTTCTTACCCAGAGACTCGTTTTCTCACGAGGCTTTAGTTTCAAACTTTCCAGCCTGTAAATTGATCACTTTCTAAGAAAGTGTGTGTAGAATAATGTGTAAGATACTTCGTGGTGGTGACGGTGAAGTCATGTGGCCTCAGTGTAGTTTGTTTAAAGCCGAGCATTAGATTTTTACTGCTGGCGATTGAATTTATGCTCCAAAAAAACATTCAAATGTTCATTTGTGAGCATTGTCTTGTTGAACAAAAACTGATTTTTATTTTCTTTTATTTTCGCAGGTTTTGCAGATAGAACACACACTATGTAAAAGTAAAACATGAGGTCTTGTACAATAAAACTGACACAAAAACAACCAAACAATGACACTAATATACAATAACAAAAAAATAAAAATAAAAAACTGGAAGGAAAGGAAATAAAACTTTGAGTCGAAGTCTGAGCTCGTCACATTTAAGAAGCATTAATCTGGTCAGAAAACCTTTCCCATGTCTCTGCAGGATGTCAGGCTGATCTGAAGTCTGTCATCAGAGACAACTCTGCTTATAATCTGGTAACTTTCAAACAAAGAAGTTGAAACTTCGCTGTCATCGTCATGTTTTATGCAGCTGCAGCTCCTCGTGTTGGAGAGAAAACCCTCCAGCTGCCCTTCAGGTGGAGAGAACGCAGATATACTATTCAACAGTTCTACTTTAAATCTGAGTCACATAATAAAACAATTTCAATCTTGACCGGGGTTTGAAACTGTTTCACCATAAATGCATCACAATTTTCTCTGAGCAGCTGCTCCTCTTTGTTTTTCTCTCCGCCCCCGACAGCCGGAGTCAGTCACCGGAATACAGCGTATGCTAATATGTTTCCTGAGGTCAGCGGGTCAAGTCTTCGCCAAAATTGGATGGATGCTCCCTTTTCTTTCTGTTTGTGTGTGTCGAATATCAACATTTTAACTTCAGGAGAGTTGTGTCGTCTCCCCTCAGGCTCTTAGTTACTTCAACAACTCCGGGAAGTTTTCAGGAGACCTCGGTACAATCTTCTGTTTCTGGTGACCGTAGTGTTTTTTCTTTCTCCCTAAACACCAACCAGACCAGAAGCACAGTGTTAGATTTTAAAAGAGAAATGTCAAGTAACAACATATCTGTGGTTTGCAGAAATGTAACTTCCAAACGTTTACTGTGGCAGGTAGTTCATCCCCTCAGACTCCTCTGGTTGTTTTCTCTAAATAAATAAAAGAAACCTGCAGCGTGGTTTAGAGGAACGACTGATTTTTTAGATTTTTACACTTCAGATCCTGTTTATAGGTCTCGGGGGAGCACGAGCGCCTCGTTTTAAGGTCTCGGGTCTCCAGAAAGAGGCTCCGTCTGATGAAATGCCTCAGGAAATGTCACTCGAGTGTCAGTCGGGTCTGAAAACCACCAAGTTCAAAAAGGATGGTGCAGGTTAGGACTACAAAGAGTCGACTCCAGGGACACAAAGACTCGGCAGGCCTGAAGCGGCAGACGAGCGAGGTGCCATCCGTTGCGTCGATCAGGCTGTGGGTAGTTTTTTGTTCCTGTGTTTGGAACGTGGTTTCGTACGATAGCGATGAGGGCCAACGCTGCAAACACACAAAACACATGCACCAACAAAATGCTGCAAATACAGAAAAGATGCAAAACCAAAATGACATAAAAAGGTTTGTCGTTTAAACATTTGGTTGTAATCTTTAACAATAATATAAAGTGAGTTTTTATGTCGCCTCCACTCTCATCAGGTACAATGTGCAGACCGGTCCATACAGTATAATCCAGGTCCAGGTCGGGAGGAGGTCGGCGCTTTTCCGTTGTGTTGACTCAATATGCAGCAGTTCTCTATTGCATGTGTTTTGGGGTTTTTGTGTCATTTTGGTTTTGCATCTTTTCTGTATTTGCAGCATTTTGTTGTTGCATGTGTTTTGTGCGTCTTTCAGTACGTTTACATGCAGCAAGAAATTTGAAAGTCTTCTCGTATCAGATAATGACATGCATGAGACCGGATCGCTGGTCTCAGTATACATGCCGTTCAGAGAATCGGAAAAGTGGCCGGAGCATGTCTGACTCCGTACGCTATGTGGCGCTGTAGCCCTCTCAACAAAGAGCCACTTCCGGTTGACCTCTACTTATCAGCAACAACAAACAATCTGACGGCATTCAAACAAAGATGGTGTACGAGGAGCTGGACGACGCTACAGTAGCGTACATACACTTAGCTGAGCATGAACCTGGTCTCCTCGTCCGTCCAGAAGTGTGTCGTTGAAGTCATGTTTTCGAATGACCTTTTCCGGCAACAACGCCACTATTTACGTCTCCTTTCACTTCCGGGTGAAAGCCCCAGCAGAAAATCTCGAGCATGCGCAGAATGCAAAGATACGATACGATACGATAGCCGAGTCTACATGGCGTTAATATGCCGACAATGAATGAATTATCTAGGTGTTCTTATCCGATTTTGAGATGTCCGTTGTGGTCCAAAATAGGTCCGAAGTAGGTCAGACTAAGGTGTTTACATGCATTTTAAAAGTCCAAACTAGGTCTGATACGATAAGAATTTCAAATTTCTTGCTGCATGTAAACGTACTGATTGGTTCTGCAGCGTTTATGTATTTGCAGTGTTGGCCCTTGTCGGCCACCGTAGGTTTGAACTGTCCACGTTCACTCCTCCTCCTCCTCCTCTTCCTCCTGTTCCTCTCCTCCTCCTCCTCCTCCTCCTCCTCTCCTTCTCCTCCTCTTCTTCCTCCTCCTCCTCTTCTTCCTCCTCCCCCTCTCCTCCTCCTCTTCTTCCTCCTCCTCCTCATTCTCCTCATCCTCCTCCTCTTTCTCCTCCTCCTCCTCTTTCTCCTCCTCTTTCTCCTCTTCCTCCTCTTCCTCCTCCTCCTCCTCTTTCTCCTCTTCCTCCTCCTCTTCTCTCCTCCTCCTCCTCCTCCTCCTCTTTCTCCTCTTCTTCCTCCTCCTCCGCAGTCTTCAATCCTCTGAGGTGAGGAAACTTTTCCTCCTCCTCATGCGATCACCGCCTCCTTTCCTCTCCTCTCTCCTTCAGCTCAGACCAAAGCTCTCCTCTGACTCTGTAATTGTCTCTTCCTCTGTGGTAACTCTTTGTATTTTTTATGACTCACCTTCACTCACCCAAATTCCTTCTGGCGTCTTCTTTCGACTGACTTCATTCCTGTTTCCTGCGGTGGTAGGAACAATGATTAGTGGAAGATTCGGTCACTCCTGTTTCTGATACAGAATCAACAGTTTGTTATTGAAGCTCCGAAGCAAATCAGTTCGGAGAACACAGCAGACCTGGTTACTTCTGTCTGATTAGACTTCAGCACCAGGTGACGATGTGACGAGACAGATATTCTGCTGGATGAAGGTCCAATTACAGGATAATTAGAGGGTGAAGTAAAGAGAGGAGAGCAAAGTTGTGAATATTAACTCAGAATGAAAACTGCTCCATCTGACTTTTAATGAGCAACAGAACTCCTGATAATGACTCCACACACATTTTGACTTGTTGTGGTTGTTGAATAAAATCAGTAAGTCGTGTTAAAATAAATAAATGAGCAGGTAATATTCCATTTAGTGAAAGGATTAGCTGATTAATCAATTCATTGATTGACGGAACAACAACTCCAGAAATGTGAAAACCTTCTGATTTTCTCTGGTTTATATAATTGTAAGTTGAATATCTAGCTTAGTTTTATGTGTCCTTCTGAGGAATTCTGCTGTTATTCATTTAATCACAAGCTTTAACCTTGTTCTTATAAAACAGCTGTAATTTGAGGGTCTAACCTTAAATTACAAAATATCTCTTTCCTGTATTCAAATAGACCAACTCAGTCTAATCGATCAGCCATTCAATAAGTTTTATCTCTCCGAAATTTGTGTTGCCCAGCCAGTGACCACTGTTCAAGACTGTGTTTCAATATCTGTGAGCATGACGACGCATTTTTGGTGACAAAATCTGCATATTTCTGACAGGAAGTCGGGACGACTCCCACCGTGTTTGTGGTATTAGAAGTTTTTCTGTGTCTGAACCGAACCACAAATTTAATCTGAAGAATTGGTTGCAACATCATGAAATGTAAAGTTCAGTGCATCATCGCCAACATTTATTTATGAGCTAAAGGTTTGAATAACCTATAAAATGCTAATTGGATTCATTGGACGGAAACGGCCACCGCTCGTTTCACAGATTCATTGTTTGCAGGACCGGAGCTTTACGGACGAATCACTGGAGTGTTCTGGTCTTATGACCACAGTTCAACAGTATCCGGCCCGTGTCGGCAGGTCCGGACTCATTAGAAGGAAAATTAATCGCACTTGTTGCCAGCAAATGTACATAAAATGCATCCAGGCTGGTAGTAATCCTGCTCCCACGGAGCGCAGCGTGTTGTCTGCTGCTCACCGTGTCTTGGCATCCATTCGTAAATATGACTGACATCTGACCAGGGATTATCCAACTGCCCCAGTTTCCCTGGGACCAGTGTGTGTGTGTGTGTGTGTGAGCATATGTTTTAAACCCCCTCGTCTGCTCTCAGCCTGCGTGTGTTCACAGTTTTAAGGTAGTTAATAAAAAACACACGACAAATGTGATGAGTTTTATTTACAGCGGCCACATGTTGTGTTGCTCTGTGCGATAACAGATTCTGCAGACGGGCAGATATTATCATCCGTAGCCGCTCCCCGAGAGACGGACACGACTAACATCCCTTAACTCAGACGTTTTTTCTAAATAATTGAGCTGCACTGGGTTTTTTTGAATATTACATGCAGCCGGCTCAGCGGGAGCAGCGAGGGGTCACGGACTTGACTGATATCCTCCTTAATGGCTCGGAGAAACTAGGCCAAGAAAGCACAAACTCACCGGGGCACAAACACTCGGATGCACTAACCTTTGAACATTTGCATGCTAATACGGCTGGAAAAATTACGGTGAAGTGCATTAAGCATGATATATATTCTGTTACATTCATTCATCTCTTGAAATCAGCTTTTAAAAACAAACAGGTCTCGAATGAATCCACGAAGGCTAATTAAATAGCTTCTTCTGACACTTTAAAACACACCTGCAGCAGTGCATCACCTGTAATGTTAGTGTCGAGGAGTGATGCATTTTTAATGCAAAGTGTGGGCTGTGTTGAATATTTTATGCTCGTCTTAAGTACCGTGTGATTCTTTGAGTGTGTTGTGGCTGGATGTTCGAAACACGCTGCTCAGCCGTAATCCAGCAGGCAGGCGAGCTCGCCTGCCTGCTGGATTACGGCTGAGCAGCGTGTTTCGAACATCCAGAGAGCTTGACACCGATATGATTAAAGTTCCCTTCGATGAGTAATACATTGATGTAATGTGATTGAGTAAAATCTGCACACAGGTATAGAGTCAAATAAAAAAAATGGAACTTAACATGCCCTAAATTAAAATAAATGCACATGACCTTGTGAACTAGACGATCCTGGTGGCCTGGTGACGCTGCTGCAACATCAACATTTCTACAATAGGTCTCATATTAAGTTAAAGCTCCACTGTGTCGTGTTTTAAGTAATTTATGACCTCAAATCAACGTCTCATTGGTGTAAAATGATCTCTGCCAACAATCTCACTTCTCCTCCTGAGGGAAGAATCACTTCTCTGTATTTCCATAGGACGGGCGAGCTCTACGGAGGCTTCCATGTCCTTCCGCTCTATAAAAAACGATGAACTGGTGAGAGGGACAAAAAGCTCTACGTGGTACAGATAAGGCTAAAGGCGTTTTCACTCAGAGCCAGCGTGACTGTGGAACGGAGAAGGAGCTTAGCCAGACGCGCTCGTCAGCTGCAGTTTGAAGTCTGTTTGAAATAACGTACCTCATCACCCGAAACTAAACTTGATGAAGTGCTGTTTGAAGACATGTTGTTGTCACAGCTTCTTGAATCTTGACACATCCCGCCTGCCGTAGTTCCAACAGGCTGCAACGCACGTTTGAAAACGCGAGGCGCTAGAGAGCAGTATTCGTTTGGATGCAGAATAACATTTAACCACTAGATGGGAGAAATAATTCCACAGTGTGTCTTTAACATTACATGTATGTAAGCTGATGTTCATGTCAGCAGGTGGAGGTTGTGGCGGCATTACAGCTTGAGTCTAGAGGCAAGAAGTCTGTGAAGCCAGAGGCCACTGTTTGAGACAGCGTCATTGTCAGCATAAGCGCAGCATCGCTGGATATCTGGAACGAGACGTCAGGACATTTTTCACCAGCTAGCCAAAACAAATCTAAGCAAAACGTCTGCAAGGCCAGAAACAACTGTTTGAGACAGCCTTCCAACATGTGTGAGCTTGAAATCATTAGATATTGTTTTATGAGACTTCAGTTTGCAGCCACGCTCGTTTTGACCTAAACTGCGTGTGCAAAAACATGTTTGACCACGTTTGGTGCCTTTACCTAACCTGACTCTCACCAGATGCATTTCGTTCCTCCTAGCTCCACTCACATCCATCTGGGATCGCTCCTGTTGGGAGGGATTTCTGCACCAGATTTTATGGTCGAGCCAATCAGGACCGCCGGGCGGGAGTTTCATAGATGTGACGTAGCGGAGAAGCGACTGTTTTGATTCAGACAACAATGGCGGCTCGCATCGAGGAAGCAAGCGTCAACACTGATGCTGCTGTTTCATCCGTGTTGTCCAATCTACCCAATATTCATCTGGCGAGAGTCAGGTTAGGTTTTCCCTGCGTCGCTACGTCACAGGTTGGTTTCGATGTGAGTGGTTGAAGTAGCACGTCAATAAAGATGACAGACAAGTGGTTTATCCAATCATATGCAAGGATTTTTGATAAGGCCCAGCCTTCTGAAACACATCTCCAATGGAGCGATCCCAGATGGATGAGTGGAGCGAGGCGGAACGAAATTCATCTGGCGAGAGTCAGGTTAGCCTTTACCTAATCAGAGAACTGAGCCCGGCGTCGTCACAACATGAAATAGACTTTAGACTTTTATTCATCCCACATTGGGGAAATTCACTTGTCACAGTAGCAGGTAGACAGACATATAAACATACAATAAGTACAAGACTTAAAAATACTAAAAAAAGATGTAGATAAGAGAGAAAAGATAAAATATAGAAAGGATTATACGTTATGTGCATTATATACATAATATATACCACAGCTGCTGGCATGCTAACGGCTATACGCTAGCTATACAATGAAAATGTGAGCGCTAACTTTCCAAGCTTCTTTCTCATTTCTGTGTACATGTTTAGTTCATCCTTTCATTCAGTAAAGAAGAGTTTGCTAATGGTCAGTTTGTAAGCCTCTTACAACTAACAGGACATTTTTACATATTTTAACAGTTTATTCAAAAGATGTCCAGAGAACAAAATTGGTCTTTTATACCTCCAACAAAGGAGGGTCACATAAAAGTGTCCTGTGCAAAACAGCTAATAAGCTTAAACAGGATTCCTCCGTTCTGAGCTCTCCAGCTCTCCGTCCTCTCAAAGGTCAGCGCTGTCGAGATGTCTCGCCGTCGGCCTGCTGTGCAACTTGTGTGTCAAAGTTTAACAAAAATTGCAATAAAAATGCAATGATGTCGGCGAATCCTGCCCTTTTCCGCTCACGGCGAATCATTTCATCATGTTTGTGCGCTGACAGGAACACCGAACACAAAGAGGAACAAATCAATGTGCAGGAGCTGCGATGAAACTGCTGCTTCTCTGCCGTTTACCTGACTACACACACCTCCTCAGCTATTTATCTCCGTCTCCTCCGTCTGTTTTCCTCCTCCACACCTCCGAGGACCGACCGCTGAGAAGCAGCCTCTCTCTGACAGCAGGGGAGGCGGCTGAGGGGAGAGACGGAGGTGTGCAGCGCAAATTACACAGATGGCCATATGTGTGTATGTTTGAGTGCATGTGGATTGATATGTGTGTGTGTGTGTGTGTGTGTGTGTGTGTGTGTGTGTGTGTGTGGGTGTATAGGAGGGAGGAGGGAGGAGGAGAGACAGACTGGGTAAGTTCATTTTTAGTTCAGTTTTGAGGGTTTAATTTTGGTCAATTTTATACTTCATACTTAGCACTTTTACAATGTGAGATATAATAAGAATAAATGGGTACGAAAGTGTAACTGTGTGGAAATTACGGCCGATATTAATCAGGAGATCTGAAGGGTCTGGATGTGGAATAGAGACTAAAGATTAATTGGTGATGTACGCTGAGTTTGTTCAGCGCATGCTGTGATTTAAAGTTATACTGCAGCCGCTGGGATCCTCCGTCCTGACTGCTCAGAAGATGAACCTTTAGCGACGAACAGGCCTGAATTACAGATGCAGCTGAGGAGAAGAGATAGTCAGTCCTTCCAGAAAAATGCAGAGTTTTTCTGTGATTGTTGCGGGCAAAAATCCTTAATTATGTGGTTTTCTTAAAAAATGCGCTGGAATATGCAGGATATTTATGCCATTTTATGCGATGAAATTGCGGGAATTTGCAAAAATGTTAACCCTAACCCTAAAAAAAGTGATTCCCCCCAACACTGTGTTCTCACTGGGCTACTAGCTTAATGTGAAGAGTCATTTCTAATGACTTCCTGTAATAGGCAAGCAGACTACATCACAGAAAGTGTTGGGAATAATTAATTTCTCATCTTGTTTTCATGCTTTTACGAGCTTTAATCTTGCAGCTACTGACCTTGATCCTTTCAGCCCAGCAACTGTTTTGGAAGTTAACGCCTCGGTGTAGGTGAGCTGCTTCCGTCCTCGAGTGTTTGGAGGAAGTGGTTGTCCACTCTGGGAAAATGCTTTGCTCGGTCTTTTGCGCTTATTTGGCAAATGAGATTGATTTGCAGACTTCATCGTGTCTTCTTCGTGGGGTTTGCAGCTTTCCGATGACGTCACTTCATAACGTTCCCACGGCAACAGGAGGAAACTGGCTGCTCTTGTGTGAAGTAAATGCAACATTTTTCAACTTTCTGCGAAGATATATGTGACTTTTTTGCAATGAAAATGTGGGGATTATGAAATCATGCAAGCCCCGCATATTTTGCGTGGAAATTGGCGATTTTTACATCGAAAGTGCGGCGTCTTTGAAAAAATGCGGCCGCCACATAAATGTGCGGACTTTGGCTGATTATGCATTGAATTAATGCGATCGCATAATCGCGTTTTTCTAGAGGGACTGGATAGTGGATGTTGTATAGATCCGATTGTGAACAGACCCCATGTTTGTCACCATGTTCAGTGCTTATATTTGGATGCGATGGAGTATTTCTGTTGTATTTTTCCCTTAACAATCAGTAACAAGCATTGTCCTGTTGATGATTTAAGAGCTGTTACTTCTGTCAGTCGAGCTACAACAACGCGGTTGCTGACATTTCCTATCACGTTTTTCATGGATGTAGCCAGGCAGCTAGCTCGCTATGTCAAATTATGTTCCCGAATTTGAATCCTGCCTGAATCCTACACTGTTATAATCCAGGGAACGTATCCAGACCTCTCTCAAGGAAATTGAATCGAATGCAACTGGATTTGGTTTTTGTCTTGAAGACGTTTCACCTCTCATCCGAGAGGCTTCATCAGTTCCTGCTCCCTTGACTAGGCTGAGACTAGTCCAACTAGCCGGTGTGGAGGTCCAGCTATTTAACCTCTCAGGAGGCGGTCACAAGGCCACTGATGCCTTATGGGTCGTATGTGCTCCATTATTGCCAACGACAGTCGTTAGTATGGTCGTTGGGGATGGTGGAAAGTTGGTTTCGACTTCGTTAGTGCTCTATTGTGTTGTAACGACAGTCGTTGGAGTCACATGAGGCCCTTTGTGCACAGCCGTTGTTCTTAGAGGCTAAGTTGTTGAATCTCCTGGGAGGACATGAAAGGGCAGCATTGTAAATTGGAGATAGGTGGTGTCGCAGACCCCCTTCCCTGTTTAGAGATGGTTTTTCAATTTTTGCATAGATGGCCTCTTTTACTCCTCTTTCAAACCATCTATCCTCTCAAGCCTTCACAGGCTTGATCCAGACCTCTATGATTTGCTTGATCAGCCGTTTTAAGGTCTGTTGCTGCGCTGGCAGAAGTGCTCGCTCAGCTCGGTCCCCAGGAGAAAATGTTAGCAAAACACCGATATGTTCACACTTGTACTCGCCACAGTGACATTTCTACAAGCGTTTCATATCACGTTCACATTACACGTTCGTGACCTGACCGTGGTATCAGGAGGCGGAGGTGGTTGTGGCGAGACGACTGCCGAGCCAGCGACTGCAGTTCAAGACTGTTTTAACATTTGTAAGCCTGATATCACTTCAGGACTGTTTCCAGTCGTGTTTGTGCCGACATAATCGACCAGAACATGATCTTTTCCTCACCCTAACCAAGAGGTTTTTGTTTGACCACCTAGACATAAAGACATAAACCAGACATGAAGAGACGTAACCTTGTAAAATAAAGAAATGTGTGAAACTAATGATCCCTCATATTACCAGCCCAGAGTTTCCTCTGTTCATCACAGTATAAATACATTCTTTCAGTCCAACCATTTTAATGAATGGCAGCTTTTTATAAAGCGTTCACCTCAGAACAAATGTTTCAGTTGTTTGAAATGAGAGCACAAAAAAAAAAAAGAAACAGTCTGAATTTGTTCATTAAAATACAAACAATAAGAGAAGCTGATATCTTCGTCACCCTCGCTATGAAGACTCGCTCTCACCGATTCAAAAGATCAAAACAGCGCTGCTGCCTGTTCGTAGCAGCTGAGAGCCGAGGGAGACGGGATGTGACAGCAGAGAAGAGTGTGTGGAAACACAGTCAGGGAGACGGGAAGAGAGAGACGGGGAGAGAGAGAGACAGAGAGAGAGAGATGGAATATAAAACAAAGAAGACAGCATGTGAGTGAAGAGAAAACCTACATGAAGGCTGGAGGATAAGGAGAGACTCAGAACACAAAGCCAAAGAATAACTATATATATAAATATATACATTAGGGCTGCCACAAATGATTATTTTGATAGTCGACTAATCGGATCATACGTAAATTGAATGTAAAACATACAGCTTATCGCACCAGCATGAAGCTGCTCTTATATAACCATCATTAGTTTACAGTTTGAAGTGTTTATGCTAAGTAAAATAAAGACAATTAAGATGATAGTTCATTAAACCTTTAATGAAATATGCTTGTAGCAACAAACAATTGTTTAACTGTGTAGCATTAGCATAAAGTGCAAAATTATAACGTTAAATAATAATTACGTTAGAAAACATTAGCGTTACCACATTTCCTATTCAAGCACATCACTGTAACGTTACAGAAAACACATGAAATATGTGTGCTGAGGGCGGTTAATGAATCAAATCGTCATCGCTAATGTTCACGTTTACAGCTATATGAGTAAGTAGTAAGTTAGCTCTTTGTTTATGCTAATATTAGCAGCTAACTAGCCAGTTAGCTTACCGAGACGACGGTCCCTCTTCATCGTCGTCACAAGCCACAACGTGCTTCCTCTTCATGTGCTCGTGCATCGCAGGCAAGTTCTATCTTGCAGATATTGCATTGCACAGTTTTCTCTTTTGTTTTCTTAAAATGCTCCCACACTTTTGAGCTCCGTTGCCGCCGGGTAGCCACGATACCAGAGCCCGTCTGGTGTAACTTCCGGTGACATCACGGCTGACCCCGATTACCACGACTGCACATGTGTGTCAAGGACAGAAAGGGAGACGCGGCAGTTTTGAGCGAAAAAATGAACGATTAAATTAATAGTCGACATAATCGTGACTAGTCGACTAATCGTGGCAGCCCTTATATACATATCTATCTATCTATCTATCTATCTATGGGTCATTCCATGAAATCGGTGCCTTTTGTGTCCCCAAGAAATTATCAGTCATAAAATTACAGTAACAACAAACAAAGATGTAATTTGAAAATATAACATTACCATGTCTTCTCTCCTCAATAAAACATCAAATTAAAATCAATTAAATATTATTTTAAATAATAAAAATGATTTTTAAGCTGATGAGGGTGAGGTTTTTGGCCTGTCCCTCACTGTTGTTGTTGTACGTCAGCAGGACTTTTAATTTGTAAAATGTTGGCAAAATGTTAAATGTTCACATTTACATATTGTTTTAAGTATGATCTTATTGTGAAACAGTGTTTTTGGTAAAAATATATATTAATTGTAATAAATATTTACCAATTTATCGGTGTCCCCTAATTTTATGTCAAACCTGTTACCCTAACCAAAAAACCCTATCAAAATAACGGTACATTCTAGATTTGACATGATTTACAGGAGGTTGCATCATCTCTGAACCAGGATGCTAACAGCTCAGTGACAAGTAAGTTTTGCTCATCTCTGATGTGCTATTTTTGATGTTTTTTCAAGGTTGAACCAGGGGGGACAAGCATACAACGTCAACCCTGTTACCATTTTTTAACATATAAATCCAAACAATTATTTATTATCCATGTCCACTACATAATGAGAAGCAGCTGTTCTCATATATTCTCTGTAGTGGAGACGAACACAGCAGCTCCAGATCAACAGTGTGTTTGGAGGCCGATCGTGTCTCTTCCTGTGTTGTGAGACAACAGGATGGACGTACTCGGCTGTTCACTTCCACATGTCAGACTTAATTTCCCTCCGTGCCAATCAACACCGAGGCTTTCTTCTCTCTCTCTCTCTCTCCGCCTCCTCCTCCTCCGCCTTCTTCTTCCAACATCCCTCTCTACTTTTAGAAAACACCAATGACCTGTCTGCCGCAATCAGTTCTTCTTCACATCAATATCTAATATCCTGCGCTGGCAGGAATTTAGCATGAATTATACTGCTGGAAGCTATTTGCCGTTATAATTAGAGAGCCGGAGAGAGGATTAAGCCACAGTTCATCCCATATCTGATTGCCAATTGTCCCTCGTAAGTAATCAGGGCCATAAGGTCTTTTAAATGAATGCTCTAATAAGCTTGGGGAAGATTGTAAGCTTCCGCAGTTTGAAAAGAAGAAATGAGTCTTTGCAGTAAAAATTCACACACGGAACATCGTCTCAAAATGGGACGAGCGAACTTCACCCAGTTTCTCTTCCACTCACTCGCTGCTGACTTTAAACACGCCTCGGGCTTTTCGTGGTCGTCCTTGCAGGAGAAAGACGACCACACGTACCTTCTCTCGGCCGCGTGAAGCCACCAGCTGCTCCCGTGCACCCGACCCCTCGATGCACAACATGTCAGCGCTGTGTTCGTCTTTGTGTGAGCGCTGCATAAGCAACCATCTGTCCGCCTCAGAGTCTGAGTCAGTTCTGTTCTGCATCCGCATGGGAGCAAAGAAACCGGCAGACATCAGGAGGATCAGCTTTTATTATCAGCTATCAACGTTTATGTCACAGTTCAAGAACCGATCGGATCTTAAAAGAAACTGTCACGACCCTCCACAGGTCATCAGGGAGGCGGGACAGGAAGTTGTCAATCATGTGCTACCGAAGCTAGCATAGCTAACAAGCAAGTTACTCACCGGGTTGCTGAAGCGCCGCCGCTTTCTCTCACCAGCGTTGTTCTTGTTTGACTCTGGTGTGGTCGTCCCTCGAGGTAAGGATGGTTCCTCTACTTCACTAATCCCACCTGACAGCAGCGTCCCTCTTCCTCCTCGCCATGTTTACATACGTGCGTCAGAGCACGCTGTCATCCATCGGTCAACATCATGAACACGTTGTAGACATGATAGATTTGTCGTCGGGGTGTCGTGGATGTCATCGGAGTAAAAAGCGACAATAAGTGCAAATTATCAAGTTCACTATCTGAACTTCAGTCAGAAAGAAGCTGCTCCTGAATTCTGTTTTTATTAACACTTGTGATGATTGTGTGAAGTCAGGAGGCTTTGTTGGTTTGTTTACACGGATGAATTGAAAGGCTCGTCATATTTTAAATGTGTCCTGTATGTTTTAACCATTTTGAAAACCCAGTGGGACGACCTTTGAATGAGCAACAAGTAAACTGGAGGATAAAACAGAATATATCTCATTAACACCACGAGGGGCAGCTGTCTATCATGGACGACGCTGTAAATCAGTGATTAAGACTGTGTTGTGTCAAAATTAGATTTTAATGATCATTGTGATGGAATTCTCTCCTTTTTTTTGCCCCAAAAACGCACATTTTGAACTCATTTCTCATTAGTTTTTCCAGAAAATGTGCACCAACATTTGTTGCTTGTGAAATAAAGTAACACACAGTGCAGGATTTCATCACCATCGTCCGACCCGTCGCAGCCAGCGCCACATTAAAAACGATAATGTTAAGCTAGTAAAGCAGGAGATTCCAGGAGGAGAAACCGTTTACGAAGCTATTATGGGCTCATTATGAAGAAACATGGTCGTGAGAAAAGAACAAAGAGCAGCCCGATGTTCTCAGAGTGAATCTGTTTCCGGGGTCTAACTGTGAAAACGTATAGTTTTAAAAGTAGATGATCATGATATTGAAATAAGACAACGAGACAATTAAAGGACACACAAAGCTTTGTGTTACTGCTGCTGTTACGTCTCAGAGATATAAATCACAGTTAGTTGTTGTTTTTTGCAGCAGACATGACGAGAGTTGGAGGCTGAAACTGGAGATGCACGACATGGATTTCTTTCAGCTGATACCCACAACCGATAATTAATAAATCACATTTCCGATACTGATGAGATCATCATCCACGCTCTGGTCATCTTCTTCTTCTTTTTGTTTATCGGTGGATTCAAACTAACTTTGCACACGACCGTTTACTGTACTGCAGCGTGTGAATGCTGCACTTTCTAAGTTAATGAAATCTGCTGTTTACTTTCATTATCGAATGAATAAATTGACTGCTTATATTCGTATATAATTACACGCAGGGTTTATTTTTGTCTCCGTCTCTGAAAGCTGTTGCATTCAGCCGATGTTTCACTCGGAGTGGAAACACACAGACGTCAGACAGACTCGTTAGAATACAAGCCTCTAATTAGAAAAGGCAGCGATTCCTGTCACTCAGTGAAGAAGACGCCGTTATTAGTGCTGCACATGAGAAAAACAAAGCTTTATCTGCATTCACAGAGGACGCTGCTGATGAATCATATATCCAGTAGCCGTTACAGACACAGGTATTTTTCCTCCGCTGCTGCTTCTTTTTTCTTTTCGCTGTCAATCATCTTCAACAAATCTGCTGTCTGCAGCTCGACACGCAGACAGCAGAGTACATATCTGATGTAGTTTGACTCTGAGTGGGAGCAGGAACATGTGAATAATATAACGCGCTGAATGAGAAGCCGTCACTGTCGCTCGCGCCGCCTCGCCTCGGGGCTGAACGAGGCGGCGTGGCGGCGGCGGCGGTAAGCAGGACTGACAGACAGACACACTCGGCACAGGTCACAGCTTGTTTTATTTTGAATTCAAACCAAGAGACATGGATGCACACTGATAAAATTACATCGAGTATCGCTACATATCAACTAACAACATCACAATATCTCAGAAAAGCGCTCTTGACGACAGATTCCAACGTTACAAAATGAAAAAGTGACCGTAGAGGAACAGAACCTGGCTGCAGCCGAAGCCCATCGATAAACACACCAAAACAGTTTTGGCGAGAGACGGCGATGTTCCTGCGACATCGTGTTCGAAGGAGCTACGAGAAGCAATACGTAACCGAAGAAGAAGAAAAGAAAAGGGAAAAAATCTGCTAATTAAAGCTACTACAATGCAAACACACACAGAAAACTAGCCTGAACGCACAGGTGTATGTACAGCTCGGGTCACCGCGGGGTTAAAATGTTAAAGCACAGCACACTGAAATGTCACCGAACATGAGCTATCGAACAGCCAGGATGGAAAAGATTCAGTCAATCAACCTTGAATTTCGTAAATGTGTTACAGCAATAGAGCGTGTGTGTGTCTGTGTGTGTGTGTGTGTGTGTGTGTGTGTAGAGTAACTACAGTATACACACTTGAAAAATAAAGAAAACAATCTCTACAAACGGGAGGGTTGCAATTCAGCACTGGCTCGCTTGTCTTTGTACAAAGAGTTGCCTGGTTATCACATAGAAATCATCCGTACGTTACAGTAAAAAATAAATATATCATGACAGGTCGATAAATAATAAATAAAGAGGAAAGGGAGTCGACATGGTAACGAGAGAGCAGAGTGTGTGTGTGTGTGTGTGTGTGTCGGTCAGAGATGGTTCAGATGCAGTCAAGGTAAATCAGATCTGGCGTGTGCTCGTGTGGTTTGATGTCTGCATGCATGTTTTCACTCTATACTGGCATTTATATGTGTAGCTGTTGTGTTTGTGTGCGTCTCTTTTTTCTACATATTCACCTACTTGTTCTTGTGTGTCTGCCTGTGTGTGTGTGTGTGTGTGTGTGTCTGTATGTGTCTGTACGTGTTCGCGACACCCCTCGGACTGCCGGCGGCCGGCTCAGTGGCCCTCGCCGCTCGGGGGCTTGGCGTCGTGCTGCTGCCCCGCCGCCCCTCCAGGCAGCCAGGGGGAGACGGAGTGCGAGGTGGTCTGCTTGGCCATGCTGTAGTGGCTGATCACTGTGTAGAAGCGGCCCCTCGAGTTGGCGTCCTGGGCGGCGTAGTAAGCCTCCAGAGAGGCCGGGATACAGCGCTTGTGCTGCGGAGAAGGAGAGCAGAGAGGTTCATAACACTGAGCAGTTAAAGGGATATTCCGGTGTAAGTTTAATCCATGGTCTAACACACCTTGACACCGAGTAAGACTCCCCCTCGAGAGGTCAAGTTAGCTGACCGCTAGCTTAGCTAGTTTTAGCAACCTCAGAAAAGACCGCACGATAACAATACACTGCAGCTTATGTCTCCAACTAGAAACCGCCATCAAAAAGCCACAATTAATGGTGAGAACAGCAGCAAACTTCAGCAACAGTACATGTACAGTCCCAGCACACAGTACGAAGCATCAAACATCTGCTAGCTTTGCTGGATTTGTATTAAAAACACAGCACAACTCACCCTCTCCTCCAGCAGCCTGCCTGTGTGGGGAAGCCCTGACGAGTCGATTACCGAGTGCAGGAGATTTCTGCAGCTCAAGGATGAAAATGTCTGATTATTACTCCATGTACTTCCAGTTCTTTTCTCTGTCAGCTCTCAGAGAATAAGAACTGAGCGTTCCATGGAGTAATAATCAGACATTTTCATCCTTGAGCTGCAGAAATCTACTGCACTCGGTAATCGACTCGTCAGGGCTTCCCCACACTTGCCATTTTGTGCTGCTACCAGAAAGTGTAGTGGGAATTATTTCTTCTATATAGTTGACTCATCCCACAATGCATCATAAAAAGTATTGTAGTAGTACAACTGATAATCACTGACCAGGCATTATATAACATCATTTGACAGATGAGCTCACTAAACTCTCCTCGATATAAAACCCTCTCGGTAGTGAATGAGTGGGTGATTATCGGCACTACTGTGGATCTAGGTCACTCAGCGGATTGAAGAAGCTGAATATGTTACTAATGTACAGCTGGGTAAAACAGCGTGAATTAAGGGTTGATTTCAAAGAAACTGACAGTTTTGCTGAGTGTTATTTGGTTTTCTGAATGCTAAAAGTTTCTCGGTGGAGTCTGGCAGCTTTGAAGAAAGACGGATCGCCTATGAGCCCGTTTGTTTTGGTCCAAGATGCTGGTGCTCGAGTGCGACACCTGGTGGCAGCGAGTGTCTTATCTTGCTAAATTTAGCATCGACATTCAGGGGAGGCCAAAATAAAATCGACTGAGAGATTTGAGCAAAATCTTATTGCAATTTTTCGGACTAATTCTGAATTTAGACATTTAAAAGTGCTGCGTTCAAGAAGCTAACGTTAAAATTAGCTTCACAGACTTCTCATTTATATTTAGCAAAATATATATATTGCACATTTACGTTGAATAAAACTTGCACGGAAAGAAAACATAACACTTGTTTTTACTGTTTTTATTCAAGATGCAAAATGCACAACTGAAAATGTCTCGCAAAAAATGTAGAAAATGGAATATGGCTCGATGAGCTTTGATGAGAAGAACTGTGTTTATTGTCTGCTCGCCCACTGAAAAAACATCCAAAAGTCAAAATCTGCATTTATACATTTACCTGTTTTCATCAGGGAGGACGAGGAACAGATGAGAGAAGCCATTTTGCATTTCTGAAGCTAAAAGCACGGCTCTGTTTGAGGGAGAGTGGGCTCATAACACCACATGGAGAGCAGCCTCACACACACACTGCTGCGTTTTGCAGCCGTATAGCATTAAAATGTGCTTGAGTGTGCGTACGTTAACAGCCCTGTGTGCTGTTGTGTCGTGCGCGCGTGTTCTTCTATCGACACATTTGCACCTGGCGAACGTGCATGTGACACTTCTAATAATACCTCTGCAGGCTGCAGTCGGAGCCCCTGCAGAGGCTGCGGCCCTGAAACCACATTTATTCCACCTAAAAGACCGGATTCGTCCGGAGACACAGACGTCCAAGGTGACCTCAGAGAAACTTATAAGTGCAGTGCAGAGGAAATCTATAAGCACCTGGGAGGAGAGGATGTCTGCATCCACCTCCTGGAGACGGATTAAACACTGATGCTGAGCACATCGAGGCAGCAGATTGTCTGGATAAGGATGGACGACCTCGGCCATATGGATCACGAGTTAGTGATCATAATGTGGTAATTATTGTAAAATAGGCGGTAAGTCTAATTTTCATTTAATAGCCGACACAGCTAATTACAGATCTGAGTGTCTTTCTTCGGCTTGGAGAAGAAAAAAAACAGCTTGAAATTACACTTGATTACACTCGTCATAACAGAATCACTGATATCGTTAATTGATGATTGCCAGTCTAATAAGCCTCGTTAGCCTCTTCCTGTAAGATGACCTCGGACATTAGGAAAAGTAGGACGATGGGAGTATTTTATTCTTTCCCTCTCCCGTAGGAGACGGGGCATCGCACTCACCTTTAATTCTTTATTTAGAGCAGAGGGGAAGAAGAGAGGGAGACGGTGAAGGGCAGATAGTCTCGTGTTTTATGAGGAGGGAATATACGAGTCCAGTTGGAATAGTTACAGCCGGCAGTGGGTTAGCGTAGCATAGCATAAAGACTGGAAACAGGTAGGAACAGCTAGCCTGGCTCTGTCCAGAGGGATAACTGGGTGAATCTAATAATGGACTAATACATTTGATAATAACTGGATAAAAAGAAAAGTCTGTATCCAGGTAAGAAAGAGGAAACTCAAACACAGTGTCGACTGCTTCTTTTATAAAATCTGGTTTTAGTTTAGTTTTAAGCTTCTCGACTTTACATTAAGACTTAAAATAAAACGTCACCCAAATATACGTCAAGTGCAACTAAACTTTTATCATTTACATAATGTCTTTAGAATTAAATTCAAATGTATTATTGAATAGACCCGTGTAAGAAGTTAGTCTGGTCTATTTATAACCAAAGTATTTATTCAGTTAAAGGGATATTTTAAGTTTAATCCATATGATTATTACTCCATTACTTCCGTTCTTTTCCCTGTCAGCTCTCGATAATAAGAACTGAGCGTTCCATGGAGTAATAATCAGACATTTTCATCCTTGAGCTGCAGAAATCTACTGCACTCGGTAATCGACTCGTCAGGGCTTCCCCACACAGGCAGGCTGCTGGAGGAGAGGGTGAGTTGTGCTGTGTTTTTAATACAAATCCAGCAAAGCTAGCAGATGTTTGATGCTTCGTACTGTGTGCTGGGACTGTACATGTACTGTTGCTGAAGTTTGCTGCTGTTCTCACCATTAATTGTGGCTTTTTGATGGCGGTTTCTAGTTGGAGACATAAGCTGCAGTGTATTGTTATCGTGCGGTCTTTTCTGAGGTTGCTAAAACTAGCTAAGCTAGCGGTCAGCTAACTTGACCTCTCGAGGGGGAGTCTTACTCGGTGTCACGGTGTGTTAGACCATGGATTAAACTTACACCGGAATATCCCTTTAAGATGGAACAAATATGAATGTATTGACGATTTAAGTGGCGCTCCTAAAATGTTCAGTACGGAGCAGCTAGTGGAAAAAGTTAATCTGGAGTCGTGTGGGTGGATTTTGTCTCAGTTTCAATCATTCCAGCTGACTGCTGTCTTCTGACCGTCGCTTCATATTCAACGGACAGTTAAAGTGTTCTCGTCTCACTCTTTGTCAGAAATATTAAGTTGTGGGTGCTTATACTTATATATTCTCTCAGTTTCTTCACTTAACTGTTCTGTTTTCTGTCCGTGTGCTGTTGAAACATCTGATTTCCTCCTCTGTGGGATCAGTGTAGGATTATCTTATCTGATCTCATCTTTAATTAATTTCTCAAGAAAAAAGTGCCAAGAGCCTCAAATCTTTTCTCCACTTTCATCAGTATAAATTAAATATTGTTTTGGTGAACTGACGATGTAACCAGTGAACTTGTGACGGGCATTTGAACCTATTTTTAGATATTTTGTCGATTTAATCAAATAAAAAATATATAGAAATGAAAGTTAAATAATGAAAACCTCCTGTGAAGGCTAATCTGAGATTTGAGCTGCCCCGTTCACTCCCTGACGATCTCCTGGGCTGAGCGACGGGCGTGTAAAATGAAATATAGGCCAATTATTGCTCTTACCTTATAAATGAATCCATCCGGGCAGGCGTGGTCGTAGGTGAAGGCTTTGTACACCACCAGGAACACGATGCAGGCGAGGAAGGCCAGGGCCAGGATGATCAGGATCGTCACCTGGAGGGAGGACAAACGCTGGTCAGTGTGTGTGTGTGTGTGTGTGTGTGTGTGTGTGTGTGTCAAAGCCATAAAGAAGGACTGTGAATATGTGGTTTATATACGAGAGACAGGGTTAGGGTTACACAGAGAGAAAGATGGAGTGTGTGCACCGGTGTGTGTGTGTGTGTGTGTGTGTGTGTGTGTGTGTGTGGTCGTAATAAATGGGACAGTGAGATGCTGCTGACTGAGGTCAATGGCTCCTCAAGGCAAGGTGTTCCTGTTGAGCTGCGTGACGAATGGCTCAGGTTGTGACACCGTGTGGATAAATATAAGACATCCAGTCAGAGGCGTTAATCAGGAGAACACGTGGACGATCCGCTGTGTGTTGTTTTCTTTCTGTGTTGCTACAGAATTTATCTCTGAATATGCATTTTCAGCACACAGACCTTTGTCCTTTCAGCATAAAAGACGAGGCAGACCTCCCGCTCTTTATGCAAATACACACTGGGACAAACACAAGCTGCTTTTTTACACAAAGACAGAAATATCCTCGTGCATAACGTTTGCCGAATTAACAAAAAGGCTTAAATAATTAAGAATCTGTTGTGGACAGTGTTTCATAAAATTTATAAAGTTTCTTCCGACGCAACAACTCACAAAATTGAGCGTTTTGCTTAGGGAGTCTGGGGACGATCGGTTACTGTTTACTTCTGGTGAAATTTGACATGTTTACTGTCAATAAAATGTCAGCTACTACATGTTCGCAGGCTTTTGTAGCTCAGAGGAAGCTGCATGTAATTTTGGTAAATTGCCTCCAGTGATGTCACTAAATGATTAAGGTGCATTGTGGGTAATGTAGGCGCCAGGTTACAGGAAGGAGGAAGAAAGCGTGGAATGAAAAAGTGCGATATCGCTGGTTCTGCTGCATCGTTTTTGAAAAAAAAAACCTGGTGCCTACATTACCCACAATGCAACTGAGCCACTGAGTGACATCACTGGAGGCAATTTATCAGACTGCTTACAGCTTCCTCTGGAGCCACAAAAGGCTTCATACTACTTTTCTCACATGCAGTTTTACTCCCTGAGACCTGTGAACACACTTTAATGTGTACAGTTGGTGTAGTTGCCCTTTAATGGTTTTTAATTTGACCAGTATCTTGTTTTTGAATCAGCCTCACGAGTCAATCAGCATCCTTCCTGCGCTGAATGTGGGTGCACACAAGTCAGCAACAGAAATCAATTAGCGCCTCGTCGACTTTCTGAACGTGTCCGGCCGTTCACGCTGAGCAGAACGAAGCTCGGAGGCGACAAACACATTTATGAATTGCATTTTCCTGAAACCTCAAGCAGCTCTGAGGTGTTTTCAAGTGTGAAAAACAAGAAGAAGAACCGGAACATATTAAAATGTTCCGGTCAGTTTTGTTTTTTTTACAACGAGCGGCTGTGAAATGTTATCAGGATCTGCTTGGACAGAATCAAAATGCATCTGCAGAGTGAGAAACGCCTAATAGCAGCAGAAAAGCAGAGCTAATCTAAAACGATGGAAGCAACACATTTATTTTGCCGTGCTGATGCAAATAAGAACGCCTCCGCGCCGTTTGAGGTGTGAAATATTCATTTCCCTGGCAGGCGAGACAATGTCGTAGTAAAGCAGATTAACATATAAAGGGATTTGTTTCCTCCTACTTTCTACGTGACGTCCTGATTGGCCGCTTTTGACTGAGCATTTAATTAGAATTATGCAAAACATGTGCAAAGGATAGCCGTGTTATAAACTGCTCCTGTCTGCTCGGTCATAAATGTTGTGCGTCTGTGTTTCCCCACAAAATTAAACTGTTGTCATGAAAAAGTCAGATTCATCCCGGCGGGCAGAAACAGAATGAAACCTTCCTGAATGGATGAATATTGCTAATGTCCTGTTTCGACATTAAAGCCATCCCAGATTTACTGCTCTCTATACGATCCGTCACAGGGACGTCAGAGCAATTACACATGGGTGTGATCATTAGTCTCCATCAGCGTTGTGGGGGAGGACAGGGACACGCAAGCTAAGTGACTGTTTACTCGGTGTCGACCGGAGGACACGACTCTTAGCCTTGGTCGCCGCTGACAACCGCCGTAAATTACATCTCCCCACATCACACACGGCGATGCATTAAAAGGACGCGTTTAAAGTCACGGCGACCCGCCTTTAGGAGCGCCGACAGACGTCGAGTGACTGATTAAGACCCACCCTGACCCCCTTTTTGAATAGTGATGCGCATGAAACAGCTTATTAAGAGAAGGGATTACTCTAAAGCTCCTCGTCTCCCGGAGCGAGCAGGCAGTGTTTCGTGCATGCGGAGGACCCAACTTTGCTTGGACACTTTGAAAACATGAAACGGAGACTTAAGTCGCTAAACGCTGAGGAGATTTGTGCTTTTGGCTCAACTAAACTGCTGGCGTTAGAATTATTCGTCCACGCAGCCGAGACACGAGAGTCTTCCTCACGACATTCACTAAAATACGCTCAGCGTGGAGGTGAACTGATGAGACGTCGACCATGACATCGAATATATCAGATACAGTAACTCTGCCAAGGACGCAGAGAGGTTTGGTTAGTTAGCTTCTTGTCTTCCGTCTTCTGGCTGTGCTGGCGACTTAAATGACTGCTGGTGGGCACATCTGCAGCAAGGTAAAGGCTGCAATGTGCCTCCTTGTCTATCAAAAAGGGAGGTGTAATATTCCTCCTTTTCCAAACAGCCTCCACTTTTCCTCCTCTGGTCGGCGTCAACATGTGACGTGACGTGAAGCAGGAAGTTGGGCGTGAAGAGAAGCAGGGCAGTTTCTGCTTTTCTCCCAAAATCCTCTTCCCGTTTAACATTGGGGCTTATGGGGCAGTTGCTGGAGTTTGTGTCGGTTAGACGCAGATAATTCAAAAACCGTACATCCTCCCGATAAAGTGGACACGTTGCCAGACAGAAGACAAGTGTGGCTACGTTCTTGGAAAATATCACTATTGTAGTGTGAAATCTGTGGCTAGGATCGTCATCTAAAGAAACATTTTCGGAGAGTTTTTTTCAGGCTCCCCCACTCTGCCAGTTGGTGCTGCGCGAACATTCCGCAATACACACACATTGAAAATCCTGAATTTTTCTGAATTTTTTCAAAATCACTCACGATCAATTAAGGGTCACCGTTCAAAAACTAAACATCGTAGAAAGAAAGTTCAAATACAACTCAAATAGATAAGACTTGTGCCTACATTTTAAAGTTTGAATGGTGTCTCTAGGTCAAAGTCTGCCAGAGCAGGAGATGTTTGAAAAACGTTGATGATTTTGCGACTTTTTGACCCCGTCCCATTCATTCCTTATGGGACGATTTTTCACAGGTTTTTCTTCAAAATAAGAGCTTTACATTGCACCCCATCGGAGTTTAGAACTGGGTTCTTAGCGGGGGGCTTTTAATTTGAAAGTAGCGACCGCTATTAGCTCGCCGCTACAACAACAAGCGGACAACCAAGACAGCTACAGAGAGCGAGGAGACGCTAGCATCTCCCGGATCTCAGCGGCTTTCCAGCTGCTCATCTTCGTGGATGAAGTGACGAACTGACTGCTGTGATCAGCTGTTTCCTGGTTTTAAAACTCCCGGCTGTGGGTGCGCAGCAGTGCACGTCATCCACACCTCCGCCCACCTCAGCATTTGCCGCCACATTGCCGCCTCGGATTTACACAGCAATGGAGGCGCAAATAAGTGTAACGTTACCCTCCGAGGGGCAAAACTGGTGGAACAAAACAGAAATTTGCCGCCTTCTGTCTAAATCCGCGGAGCGAGCCGCCAAAAGGACGGCAGATTGGCGGCTTACTGCCCAGAATAAAAACGGCTAGTGACGGCAGCATCGGTGCATCGAGTGATCCCCAGAAAGTCTCACCAAAGTCGCGGAGTGATGGCAACTTGTCTGATTCCGGTGCCTCCACAGATTTGTGCTAAGCTACGCTGTAAATGTAATCTAGCTCGATAGTTTCCATACAAACGGGTTGTTTTGGTGACTCAGTCTTTGTTTCCCTCATTAACTCCGTCCTTCGGTCACTTCCTGTTCATCCAGGAGCTCAGCAGGGTCACACGTCTAAACACCATCATTAATAAATGGCAAATTAAAAGTTAATTAAACTTTATTTAATATTTATCCGACTGTTACCAAACAATGGAATGCTTTATAAACCACTGATTGAGCAGTTGTTCATTGTAAAGCTGCAACTGACGTCTATAAACCTTTTAATTCAAAGTATACAGCAGAGAAATGGACCATGACAGGTTCAATGACTGGTCTAAATGTAGGATATTCCCCTTAATTCACAAAACAACTGCAAGATGATTAAAGCGGAGGAAATTACTGAGCCGTGCGGTCCATATTTAGACATTTGTAATCAAACTGCACGTTAAATTAAATAATAATGTTAATAATATGCGAGCATGGTGCTACATCAGCAACTCAGCAGCTTATTCACTGAATGAAAGCGTGTCCTACATATCATCAGGCCCTTGAATGATGCTCCAAATTACAGATTAGTCGTATTAAACCCGTTATGAGTCGTACAGTCTCCGTACATTAAGGCTCGATTAATCTTTCACTGTAGATTCAACAGAAGAGCAGCAGCAGCAGAAACACTCCCCGACCTTTGTAATGGAAACGATCGCTTTATAAATCCCTGTTGATGCGGCCGCGACCATGTGGCGTATAAATCCATTAAAAATCTATCCTGACCTTTCTCCATTATTCATAATCTGGCTGAACTCCGCAGTAAACCTTAGGAGGTCTTCCTACAGCTCGAGGATGAAGACCGCCTCCGCGCATCGAGCGGATTCGTACGTTTATCCGCCCGGATCTCCACATTCGTTTACGACACGATAATGCTCTTATTCATCTGATCGGCTGAATCTGTGCCGAGGCCGCGGTCACGTTAACGGAACAGAAAAAGAGAAATACAGCAGAATACAATAATAAAAGAATAGTGCTTATTCAGTGGACAGAAGGCTGTATCTCCCAGCGTGGCAGCCTCCCCCGCACACATCCACATCATCCTGTTTCCTGTGCAACACAGTCGATACGGCTGTTGTGTCATTAGCGCTCCGGTGTGTGCCATCCTACACCGCTATCACCTCCGCCACAACCGCCGTGCTGCTCGCTGTGCGGCGCAGATAACAGGCCGACGCTTGTTCTTCTCGGATGCAGGCAGGTGAACAGCACGCTGCTGTAATTTGGACTAAAAGCAACGTGTCCGTAACAAGAACCAGCTCCGTCAGCGGAGACTGGACTGACTGCAGGCGCTGTAACGTCCTCCGGCACTGAGCAAAGGTTTTTACATTTTACCGGCGTCGAGGTCGTCGTCTGCGTTCACGCGGTTTGTCCACATGAAAGTGGAGCCAACAGAACGAGCCTGACAGAAATATAAACACTGAAACTCTCACAGTACGAAACAGAAATGAATCGTCTCCGGCCTCTTTCATCTCGATGGTGTACGTATCGTATAAAGTATAAAGTGATCACACACAGGACCACATCTGAATATCTTTTGGGCGTTTGAGGACGTCAACTCGGGCTTTTGCACCATTTTCTGAGATTTTAAAGACCAACAACAAGTTGATTAATTCAGCAAATAATCGACAGATGAATCATCGGTGAAAACAGTGAGTCACAAGGTTTGATCACACTGACAAAAACAATCTGAAGGGTTGAATGTCCGGTCTGAAACCTTCCCTCCTCTCTACGTCTCGATGGTGTACGTATCGTATAAAGTATAAAGTGATCATGCACAGGACCACATCTGAATATCTTTGGGTTGTGGACAAAAGAGGCGTTTGAGGACGTCAACTCGGGCTTTTGCACCATTTTCTGACCAACAACAAGTTGATTAATTCAGCAAATAATCGACAGATGAATCATCGGTGAAAACAGTGAGTCACAAATGAGTCACAAGGTTTGATCACAAAGACAAAAACAACCTGAAGGGTTGAACGTCCGGTCTGAAACCTTCCCTCCTCTCTACGTGCAGCGGTGATCACCAGACGAAGCAGCAAACAGGCGCAGTAGCAGAAGCACCGCCTCTTTATGGAGATCTCTATCCTGATTGGATAACGAGGGCTGAGTAGAGACACGGGCTGCTGACCGAGCAAACTATAAGAGAGATATTTGTTTCACTGACAGCAGCTTTAAAGAAAAGTATTTATCTGATCAGGGCTGCAAGATGTTTGTTCTGACAGATGCTACAGTCGCGATATGATTCATGATTAATGGGAATGATCATAACTGCAGACAGTTAACTAACTAAAGACATAATGTTTGTTTTAGCTCAGGAGAAAAGGATTTGTGTGCAGGAACGTCTCTGCAGCTCCACAGCACTTCATTATCAGGCTGTTTGTAGCTCCAAGATTGCAGCTTCTTTGGTCACATATCATCATATTTCAATTAATCTGAATCTTTAATCTAAACAAGATTAGCTTCTTGGTTAACGGATGAATAGTTTGGGTTTAAATGACGGAAATAGTGAAGCGTGATTTCATCTGCTTGTTCCGTCTAATCATCATCAGAAAACACTTTATTTCTTGAACGGTTCTGATATCTAATCGATGTTAATTCAGTGAAATGAAGAGCAGCTAATCTTTACAAGTGAGAAGTTGGAAAACAAACACCGAAGTGATTAACAAAACTGCCGGCGACTATTCGTATTCATATTTTGATGCACGTACTGTAAACATCGATCTCGTGGCCGTTGTTTCGTGGACGCAGCTGCTGACAGTCGTGTGTCACGGAGGAGAAACAAACAATCAAACCAGATTATAAAAGATCCGGCAGGATTGTTCCTCTGTTCTCCAGCGTTCTCGTCTCCGCCTGCAGATTAAGCATCAGTCGACCTATTGTTTGTGTTTACCTCCATACACACACACACACACACACACACACACCACCTGCTTGTTTTCCCTAAAAAAGGCCTCCGGATGGAAGAAACTAACTGATTCATGAGGCTGATTTCTTCCACAAAATCCACTTCCCTTTAATTATTTAAGGCTGCACAGTACATCGTAAGTTCAAAGGCGGTTTCCTGAGTGGATGTGCGTCTTCACACCCGGTTTCACTGGAGTTCAGCGTACGATTTCTCTTTTAACACCACGTTACGTTGGGATGAAACACACCACCCACATTCTCACTGCTGGAACTCGACGAGCCATATGGGGTCGCCGAGCCGACACCTCCAGAGAAACGAAGGGGAGAATGTGTAAGCGAGGAAAAAGAGGAAGGTGGGTGTGACAGGAGAGAAAAATGATGCTGATAGAAGCAGATAACAGAGTGACGGGACGGAGCAAAGTGAGAAATAAAAGGAGGCGATGACGGAGACAATAAAGGCAGACGGAGAGCGAGCGGCGGAGATCAAGGGGCAGATGGAGGCTGTCGCTCCCTCTCGTGGAGGCAGACAGACAGGCAGACAGACAGGTGGCAAACACAATGAGGATATCAGCTGATGCATCGATCAATACCAACACAACTATGTTTCATTCATCCTCCTGACTCCGCCCGAACAGCGGCACAAAGCTCCGTCCCCTCCGGTTCCAGAGATTATCATCTGCTCCGTCTGCGCTGAAGCCTCGTGCATTAAACAGAGCTATTAATATCAAATGAGAAAAAAGTTCTAATATTAAATATATTTTATCTTGGCTGTAATAATCTGTGATGCCTCGAGGGCAGTTTGTTGATTAATGAAATTAATGAACTCGGTGACAGCGGAGAGAGAAAGTCTCATCGCAGAAACACACCAAGGCTTAAAGGTCAGCGGTCACATCGCTGCAGACGTGAAGGATCGTTTAACCATCAAACGTTCACCCATCAATTCTGTCTATTAGAAAAACGCTTGTGCGCACAAGTTAATTAAGCTCCGACATCATTAAAGGGAATCTGTGGATCTTCTGTATCGTGCCGGTTTTTAGTTTATGTTGGCGACTTGATTTCTAAACTAACGTTAGAGAGGCACATCCTTCAGACTGAGGCAGAAAATACTAACCTGACTCTCTCCAGATGCATTTCGTTCCGCCTAGCTCCACTCACATCCATCTGGGATCGCTCCCGTTGGGAGGGATTTCGGCACCAGATTTTCAGGTCGAGCCAATCAGGACCGCCGGGCGGGAGTTTCATAGATGTGACGTAGCGGAGAAGCGACTGTTTTGATTCAGACAACAATGGCGGCTCGCATCGAGGAAGCAAGCGTCAACACTGATGCTGCTGTTTCATCCGTGTCGTCCAATCTACCCAATATTCTTTCGTTAAAAGAACGTCGCTCTCATCGACGTCACAGGTTGGTTTCGATGTGAGTGGTTGAAGTAGCACGTCAATAAAGATGACAGACAAGTGGTTTATCCAATCATATGCAAGGATTTTTGATAAGGCCCAGCCTTCTGAAACACATCTCCAATGGAGCGATCCCAGATGGATGAGTGGAGCGAGGCGGAACCAAATTCATCTGGCGAGAGTCAGGTTAAGAAAATACAACCGTCACAAAGAAATCCACCGTCCAGCAGCATTAAACTACTTCAACAAATGTCCACGGGCTCGTACAGCCGACCGAGAAAGATGTTTGTCACGTCACGTTACAATCCAAACTCACATGTGGCCAATAAAGACGTCATTATCATCAAACCGACTCAACATGAGTCACAAAATTATAGACAACCATAAGATCTCTACAGTGTGAATCTAAACTACAGGGCTGCAAAATATGGTCAGAAAAAGTCACAGAAGAAATCTCAAGAATGTGTTTTAATGAATTAATAAGAGAATTATGTTGAAATTAATCATTTTACCTGGTTTGTATTTGACCTTCGCTTCTCTCTGTACTGTTTTGCACAGTTTTCCTGTTTGATAAGATTTTATTAATCTGATATTCAAACTGTTCGCTTGTTTACAATCTGTCAGTGAGTTTCTTTCTCAGGGACACAACTTTTTGAAGTTGACTGAAATTTTCACCGTTGTTTTCATGGCAGCACGTTAGAATCAGAAATATGTTCGGACAACAAGGACTCTGACTCCAGTTTTCGTCAGCTCACAGCGTCCTTCACTGTAAAAGTATTTAAGATTCGAGATTAATTTATTTTTCCCGTGGGAGATTTTGTCTTGGATAAAAGGCTGCCACATAAAAATACATATCACATCATATCGTATCATAGTTTTCTTATTTTTTAAGATCTTTTTTCTTTTTTTAGGTTGGTAAACAGCAAAACATACATTTAAAATACTTGACATTGATCATTTTGACCTCTACAAGCACAGTACGGTACTTAAGACTCTCCCTTCCTTTCCTCCTCCACTCTGAGTGGATCCGACAACCATCAGAAACAAAAACCAACCCTTCAGTTTAATATTCACACCTGTTCTTCTCCTGCTGCGACACGTCAGAACGTCTTCTGTGAAAAAGGCCAATTTATCGAACAAGAATGGAAAACATTCTCTGCTTCCATCTTGAAGATTTGCAGCTTTTCTCTCTCTTTCTTTCTTTTTTTGTTTATAAGATTGTAAATTGCATATCTGCAGCGTTCAGCCTGCTGGACCAGACAGAACGAGTCGTCTGAATACATCACCGTGGGAGTCTGGCAACTTTTGACTTGTGCTGGGAATTATTTTGTTTTCCTACATTGTACGGCCGATAATGAAGATTATGTGCTGCAGCCATAAAGTCAGACATTAAATTTAAAATAAATTCATCCTCTCTGGGATGAAACGGCCAACGAGCCTCGAGTGCAGATGGAAATGTGTCCTGCTGAAGTGTCCTCGACGATTCATCACATGTCGAGGCGTTCGAGTCAGGGATCAGCTCGCCGCATAAAAATGTAAATGAAATATTCTCTTTTCCTCTTAAGGCGCTTTTGTAATGATGGAATTAATGAGGTGGGTGATAGCGTACCTGTTAGGGAAACCACAACCGATAGCTGGAAAGGTCACGGGTTTGATCCCCGCGTGTCCTCGAGCAGAACATGGAGCTACTCTGTCACCGTACGGTACACGGAATATAAAATGATTTTAAAGTCAAGCACTGAAGCAAATATGAGACAGAAGTGACCATCTGGGCTCCAGAAGATATTTTTAAACCTCATGTTTCCCCCCGTGGTGGAAGAGGTGTTCAGAAAACATAACAGTAGAAAAATACGTATCACAGCTCATCAAAACAAAGAGGCAGGTCGGTTAAACGACAGAAAAGCTTTAATGATGAGCTGATATCCAACATGCAAACACCAAGAGCCGTGGAGATGTAGGAGAAACAGATAAACCAATAAAGAGTGAGAGGAAAACAGGCTTAAATACAGAGGAATAATTAACAAGGTGTACACAGACAGAGGGCGGGAAAAAAGACAAGGACAGGAAGTGGAAAGGAAAACAAGACTAAGGATAAAATCTACAAAATAAAACAGGAAATGAGACAAGCCAACACTCCAAACCATGACAACCTGCAGAAGTATTACAGGTAAAATGTGCTCAAGTTATTCAAGAGCAAAAGATAAATTCATGTAATGCATCACGAGATAAAGACTGATGCATAAATAAGGATTCAACTGCTGTAACGTCTCTGATCGGAGCTGGTTTTACCGTTCTGTAGTGGTTCACAACCGATTGTAGAGGCCGAGTCTTGCTCTGAGGGTCAAATCACAAATCTGAGAGGTCATGAGATGATAAATGAGATCGAACAAGAGAACAAGAAGTTCTGCTACATAACTTGACTTTAAAAATGACTTAACCCAGTACGTTTCGACAAAAACACATATAAGTTCAAACTTAATGTTTCTGTTTGTTTAGGTTGAATCTTATTTTTCTCTCTTGTCTTAACGCTGTGCTTATTCTCTGGTTAGCTTCAGGCACAAGAACACTTGGTTAGATGGAGGTAAATGTCATGTTTTGGCTTAAAATACCTGTTTTGGTCGCCACTAAAACAGCTGGTAATGTGCCCACGTATGGTACAAGTGTCAACCTCAGACGGATCTGTGGTTTACAGAAACGTTAATCACTAACATTACATCCTGCTGACTGGGATGTCTTTTACAATATATTACCTTTTGTAGGCTGAATATATGTTTTGCAGTATCTATTAACTGTAGCTGTCACATAAACGCACAATACTTCCCTCTGAAATAGTGCCAGGAAATACTGCCATTACTGTGGTTTTTAGGCTCATGTTCAGACACCAGCACGACGCCACAGTCCAAGAGAAAGTCATGTTTCTTAGACATTTCTGCAGTGTGTGTCTTCTTCCTCTAAAAGCACCTCAGTTCAAAGTTTCTTCTGAGGAGCACAGAAAGCTCTCGGAGCGGTGATCTTTGGGGAGCGAGCGGAGTATCTGAGACGGGGCAGAGGGATGTCAAGGAGACGGTGTTCAGGGGGATTGGGGCTCTGGAGGACCGGCTTTCCGGTCGAGACGAGCGCAGCTACAGTCGTGTGGCAACAAAGCACAAACACTCCGCTGTCGACATGCATCGCGTCTCGGATGGAAACACAAACTGTTAAAATGCCAACCTGAGACAACGCCGGCGTCTCCTCTCGGGTCGGCTGAGGTCTGAGCTCTGCAGGAGGCTCCGCGAGGCCGACGAGCTGCAGCGTTCAGTGTTTCCCAGAAACGATGAACAGAACAGCCGTGCTGTTTGTGTTTGTGTGTGAGGAGATTTCATTATGGATCTACCATTTTATATAAAGGTCGCTCAGACGCAGTGAGGAGAACAACTCGTTCAGGTGTCGTGTACGTCGACGACAGCAGACATGGATCAGTGAACACGACCCGTAAACTGTCAGCCGGTCTGAGGGACGGTTAATGTTTTAAAAATCAGCAAAAATACACAATTTATTATAAACACAACATTTTCAAATGTCCAATGGTCCCAGAACAAATCAGTTTTTGATGATTCTTAATGGGTTTGAGTTAAAACTGAGTCATGTTGGCGACTTCAGTGTCATTTTTTATCTTCATGGTTTTCCAGTTTTTATCCAAATCATTTTTTGTGAACTCTCCCTGATCTGTGGTTTCCAACGGGCTGCTCACATGACAGTGTTTTTTGTATTAACAACCCTTACCACCATGAACCTTTAACATTCACTAGCTCCTGTAAAAAACATAAAATTCTGCTTCTACTTGAAAGCCCTGAATGACAACATTGAGACCAACAGTTAGTGACAATAATTCAGGGAGAAGTTGCTTGAAAATGGTCGTAAAAATGTCCACAGTTCGATATTTATCACATGTGGAGCTTCCCCCCTGTATCGGTATCACTTGTGGGCACTAACATGTAAAGATGCCTTCTTTTTTTCCAATATTTTTCTCATAAACTCTCATAGAAATTCAATCTATGGTGTTTGTTTTCTTTTTATAATTTATGGTCTTATGAATGAATAACTGTATTATACTGCACAAAAGATATTCTTGAATTTTGAATTGAACACGACCCGTAAACTGTCAGCCGGTGTGAGGCACGGTTAGTTTTTTAAAAATCAGCGAAATTACACCATTTATTATAAACTTAACTTTAAAAATAAACACTGGCATTTTCAAATTTCCAATAGTCCCAGAACAAATCAGTTTTTGAAGTTAGCGAGCAGCATGTTGACGTCTTCAGTGTCATTTTTTTGTGAACTCTCCCTGATCTGTGGTTTCCAACGGGCTGTTTTTTGTATTAAATGGTACATTTTCTGTTGCGTTTGGTCATCGAATCACGCGACAACAACCCTTACCACCATAAACCTTTAACATTCACTAGATCCTGTAAAAAACATAAAATTCTGCTTCTACTTAAAAGCCCTGAATGACAACGTTGAGATCAACAGTCAGTGACGACAATTCAGCAGGAAGTTGCTTGAAAATGGTTGTAAAAATGTCCACAGTTTGATATTTATCACATGTGGAGCCCCAATTTTTTCCTCCTATATCGGTGTCACTTGTGGGCACTAACATGTAAAGATTTTTCTCATAAATTGTCATAGAAATTCAATATATGGTGTTTGTTTTCTTTTAATAATTTAGGGTTTAATGAATGAATGAACTGTATTATACTGCACAAAAGATGTTCCCTTCGTCGAGGTGTGATTGTGCTGCTTCCATCGATCTTTATGACTTGTAAATGAGTGAAAAATGAGTCCACAGTGACTCAAAATGTGACGGGAAGCAAAAGAAACCACCCAGACGCTGCGTCTCATTCAGAGGACTGACCCCGACTTCATTATGTTCCAGTTTTTATGCAGAAAGAAATCTACAGAAATGCACAAAGAGAAAGACTGGAATCTGTCTGGTTTCATACCAGACAGATTCTAGTCTTTCTCTTTGTGCATTTCTGTATATTTTTTGTATAAAGCAGCCTCCCTCTGGCTCTCTGAGCACATCCAGAGGTGAATGAGTTCCTAACACTTTGTACTTGAACGTCCTCTGCAACCTCCTGCATAAAAGCGCAGCGAGAGTTGCTGAATTTTTCTTTTCACCGGGTTGAAATTGCACTGACTCGCAGGAACAAAAGCGAGCGCTCTGTGCACTGAGAGGAAGAAACGCCAGCCAGAGACGAGTTACAGGACGTTTAAGCACAAACATCACACGTGTAACGACTGATTTGTGCAGATTAGCGTCGTCTCAAACTGCAGGATCACATCCATATTAGCCGATTCGACTGGTGAAAACCAAACGTTTCCAGTGTAATCGCGGCGGATCAGACTGCTCAGATGCTTAATTTGGAGACGAGAGATTTAAATCCTGCACACTATAAGATAACGTGCGAGCCTCCGTGGTGACTTGACCTATTTTTCAGAGGCGCGGGCTCCTCACAGTCACAAAAAACACTCTTCATGGGAAAGTCAGGATGATCATCGGCCTTCGTGTCATGTATTGTGTTTGAGATCAGGCTTTCTCTCAGGAATAATGCTTTTTAGAAACGTCCGGGCTGCTAAGTGAGGCTAACGTACCGTGAGAGGGTCATAATAAAGGTGTCTTCTGTGTGTGTAGATAGCATAAGCTTGAATTTTTACTCCCTCTGTTTTGTAGAAATGTGATTAAATAGCATCAAAAGTCTTTCTGTGTCCCATGAACACGCTCCAGCAGCTCAGCAGCCAGCGAGACGACGCGTGTTCAGCAGCAGATAGATGCTAATTATGCTAATGTCTCCCAATTAAGGAGGGTCTCTACGGAGACGAAACTTCAAAGGTTTTGTCGGAGCACGCTGTCGTGTTGGTTCGAGACGCCGCCCGGAGGCGAACGTGCTCTCGGGGCTCAGACGCTAAGTCAAACAGCAGGTGGGAGAAATTATAGAAAACGCAGAAACGGGAGCGAAATTAATAAACATCCGAAACCCGTTCAAACGACGTGGAACCAGATCGATTCCAAGGCTACAGTGTCTCACACCTGCCCCGAGGAAACAGACGATACCCAATCAATAAAGACGACAAATCTGAATGGATAACGTGAACACACACACACACACACACACACACACACACACACGAACAGACTCTCGTTATGAATCCGTAATGCGTCTCGGAGGAGACACTAAACATCTGGATCAGATTTGCTAATCAGCTCGAACTCGGCGAGATGAAGATGTTACAAGAGCCGAGATATTATTAATGATGGGACCCGCCTCTCAACACACACACACACACACACACACACACAATACACTTAACACACCTCTAAACAGTTGTTTACATCACAAGACAAGGTTCATTACTCTGATGTTTCCGCGGCTCTGAGTCTCCTGGGCTTTCTTTATGTTCCTACGTATGTAGACAGCTGTGTGTGTGTGTGTGTGTGTGTGTGTGTGTGTGTGTGTTGCTGCAGGTTAGCATGTCATGTTGATGGATGTCTTGAAATTCAAGTCTTCCTCAATTTATTAATTTTATGTTTGCGGTTTTCCTGAACTACATTTCATCCACATAAGTTTTGGTGATCTCTCCTGCAGCGACCTGAAGCACTGATCTCTGGTTTCCAATCAGCTGTTCACACGACGATGGTTTTTGCATAAAATGGTAAACTTTTGTTGCGTTTTTTTGTTCATTCATTCACACGAGAACGGCATTTTAGGGAAGTGAAAGGACAAACTTTTGAAACCGGCTTTCCAGAGGGTAATCTTTTGAAACGCAAAGGAAGAACTTTTCTGTTTTTAGCAAAACTGTTGTCATGTAAGTGAAACTGTGTGATTCCACCAGGCTCGTGTTACCTGACGTGTGCGACACTGTTTTGTTCTGTCCTCCAAGCAGCTTCGTATCCCACTGGGAGCGTTTTAGGACCGCAGAGTCGGGCCGGCCTGATGTTGTTGAGTGGCTCAGATTGGGTTCATTTTGTCATTTCTCCTTGATTTTTGCGCTTCTACTGTTGTACTTTATATCCCGAGTCTGCACAGATTGACGTGTCTGCGGTCCGCTTCCGGCTGGGATCAGCTCCAGAGGCCACATCACCACCGTAACACAGCTGAGACGGGTCCGATGGAGATTAAAGGAGCTTCGGTTAATCGGCTGCCGACCATTATCGGCCGATATTCATTCTGTAAATAGTTTGGTTTCTATTAAAGACACACTGTGGAATTATTTCTCCCATCTAGTGGTTAAATGTTATTCTGCATCCAAACGAATACTGCTCTCTAGCGCCTCGCGTTTTCAAACGTGCGTTGCAGCCTGTTGGAACTACGGCAGGCGGGATGTGTCAAGATTCAAGAAGCTGTGACAACAACATGTCTTCAAACAGCACTTCATCAAGTTTAGTTTCGGGTGATGAGGTACGTTATTTCAAACAGACTTCAAACTGCAGCTGACGAGCGCGTCTGGCTAAGCTCCTCCTCCGTTCCACAGTCACGCTGGCTCTGAGTGAAAACGCCTTTAGCCTTATCTGTACCACGTAGAGCTTTTTGTCCCTCTCACCAGCTCATCGTTTTTTATAGAGCGGAAGGACATGGAAGCCTCCGTAGAGCTCGCCCGTCCTATGGAAATACAGAGAAGTGATTCTTCCCTCAGGAGGAGAAGTGAGATTGTTGGCAGAGATCATTTTACACCAATGAGGACTTATTTATGAATGAAGACGCTGATTTGAGGTCATAAATTACTTAAAACACGACACAGTGGACCTTTAAACACCAACGGAGCATGAGCCTTTGTTTCTACACGGCGCTAACATGCCACAGGCTCCTGCAGGGCCTGAGACGAACAGGAGAGGAAAAATATTAATAGTGAAATGTTCCCACGTCACGTGTCCATACAGCCCATCAGCAGCACTCGGCTTACCGGCTGCACCTGCTGTTACAACAGAATAATCCCAGGAGAAAGGTGTTGAGAGAGAAAATCAAAGAAACCAGAGTCGAGCAGACGGATAAAAAGGATTTTTCCACTCGAGCGAGCAGATGGGGAGATTTTGGAGAGCTATATGATCCAGCGGGGACGGAGGAGTGTCCAGAATACGTCTTTTCATCAGCATCTCTTCCTACATGCAGACGGAGGAAGACGATCAATGACACTAATAGTAAATTAAACAAGTGGATACTGCTGCTGCTGCTGTCTGGACCGCGAACACAGCGTGAGTGACACAGAGAACGGGGATCGATGGCGAGGACAAATGTTAAAGTGAGAGGAAACAACAGACGGGTGAGAAGTGGAGGGTCAGACCGGCCATCCGCAGTCTGTCGGCCTCCTAATTGCTCCCACGGCTCGGCTTGTCAGCTGCAGAGAGGACGGACTCGGGTCGAGGACGCTCGCTCGCTCTCTGCCTTCACTTTTTATCGTTCTGGAGACATCAAACGTGGCTTTTCTCTCTCCGGGCTGCACTTCTGTTGACGCGGAGTGAACAGATATTCACCGGCCACATGAGACGCAGCGGCAGGAAGTTGTTTCTTTGAGTCTTATCAACCTTAAATTGATCAAATCTGCACAGGGCTTTAATTAAAAGATTACATTTCACGGAGGAAACTCAAAGCAACAACAGAATTAAAACCGTTGCTGCAAAATGCCACGGTTAAACTCTGGTTCTGTTGCAGACAGTGAAGCTCACCTGACGGGTTTTCATTTATTAGTCTTCTATCAGAAGCTCTTTGATAATCTATTGAACCCTGATTGGCTCCAGGTTTGCTTTGAGTGGTGCAGCAGTCTGCATTAATCACTAAAAATCATTTAAATATTTAATTAAAAAAAAAAAAAAAATCCCCTTTCCTGCAATTTTCAGAAATCCTTTGAATATTGCTCGATCAGCACCAGACACTAATTGCTTTCTCCTCGGGTGATGGCCTAATTTTTTCACCAAATTTTCCTGAAATATGCTTAAAAGTTTCTGAAATATCCGGCCGGCTGCGAAAACAGAAGACGCGGATGATAATGAGGTGTGATTTGATCAGATCCCTTCGCTGCTCTGAGACCAGGTGGATTCTTAAAGCAGAAAATATGAAAACTAACTGAAACAAATCAGCCGGCATCTGAATATGTGCGCCAAGAGATTTGATGGATTTTACCATCAATCAGGCTCAGAAACGCCTGAAAACTGACTTATTGAGTCCAACAATAGAGTTTGGATGTGTCATCATATCAGAAACCACAGGACTGTCCGTCTCAGACTTTCTGTAATCACAATTTAGGATTATTTCTTTACCTAAAAATTAAAATTCACGCATTATCTACTTGCCGCCCCACACGCTCATGCTCATGGAGAGTTAGGTGAAGTTCTGTAGTCAACAAAACATTTCTGGAGCTTCACAGCAGAAAAAGCGTTGCAGTACTTTCCTAAAAAGCTGAAGTAGATGAGACCTTCAGACCTTGTCTTCACACACACAGGTATTTTTAAAAATGCATTTTTGTCTCCCTCCAGTTTCAAAAAGGTTCCCGTCGACACCAACAGTATTAAAATGCAGGCTGTCAAGCGCACGCCAAAGCAACAGGTGGCGATATAACCTGTACTGTTAAACCCAAACTGATTTAAAAGGACATTTTTTAAACCCTTTTTTTAAGTTGAAATCTTTGCTGAAGCTGCTCAGCTAAAAGCGTTTACGCCCACTAGTTTTGCCACGTTAGTCGAAAAGTCAACAAATTCTGAAAATGATGTTTTGTTCTGTCGATGCATTTTGGATTAAAGACGGCAGTAACTCAACTCACTGCATTTCCTGACTGCTTGGAAAGAAGCCTACTTCAAAATAAAGTTCTGCCAGTTAAATGCTCTTAATGTGAAGCTGCAGTAGTCGAAAATGTTCGGTTTGCATGAACAGTAAAATAATAAAACAGACTGTGAGCTTCTAAGAACATACGAATAAATAAATATCAAGACTCGTGTTGTCGACAGCTTACGAGTCGAGGGGGAACATCCTGTCTGAAGAAGCTGCACAGGTGAGAGACGTGGATCTCACCTGATGATCCAGTTCATGTCTCACTTCAGCTGTTCAGGTGAACGATGCAACGCTGCTCTGCTGTGAAGAAACGTTTCGTGGACTACGAAACGTCACCTGACTCTCCGTCAGCAGGCTGGTGAATAAATTATGACAGAATTTACTTTAAACTGATTTGTGCCAAACTTTATTCGAGTCTCGCTCACATGCTGAACAGGTTAGAGAGATGATTTATGTTCATGTGTCACGTCTGCTGATGTTGATGGACAGTGATTGAGTTCTGCCGTCCTCTGAGGTTCTGCTTGAT